>MJUU01013280.1:0-11858 GCA_002080025.1 Modiolus philippinarum | reverse complement strand
TCCTTCAGCATCCCTCCCCAATCAAAATCAAATGGTTGTCCATGCCCTAAAAATATTGCTAAGATCAACCAAGTGGCAAAACTTTCACTGAATCGAAATCAAGATTTACAACCCACGCTTACATTCTGTTTTAGATTCATCACCTTGAAATGACTAACCAAATACATATCAAGAGGAAAACATGAAAATTGTATACAATGTTGTCTTTCAAAGGACCGTTTATATAAGCTTGCGGTCTAAACTTTTGACTTCGTCAGTACAAGTTTTGCCAGTTGGTTGACCGTAATTTTGCAAATTAATTTCCAACACATTTTGGAACATAAATGATCGGAAGGGATATTCATGTATGTATAAAGTTAAAATTCTTTCAATTTAATGTATACAAACATTTTGCAGATCACAGTGGTCACAATCAGCAAATCGAGTTAATCATGTACAATGATTCAAGGTTTTTATTACGAATGCCTTCACCGCCCTAAATTTATACATAAGAAAAATTTAAACGAAACAAAACAGAACAAAACCAAAAGAAAGCAAAAACAAAAAACAAAACACCTTCGAAAAAAAAAAGAAATATAAAAAGTAAAAAACCAAAACTACATTATCAAGAACTCAAACATTTGGAAAACAAAGCCCAAGTAACTAATACTGGTCACATGTTCACATGGAAGAGAGAGATGGGGAATACAGGCATGATAGTTATGTGATGCTCTCATAAGAGGTTTCACTCAAATGTACTACAGAGTATAAATAGTCATAGGCATCAATTCACATGATTAGAATTTGTTACAAACATGGGTTAAATATTTTTATCTTCGCTTTTTAACCGACCCGCGCAAGCGCGGGTTACTTTTAGTAATAATAATAATAAATAATAATAAGAAATGGAGTAAAAACAATAAGTCTCCAAAAACTTCGTTTCGGAGACTTAATAACGGGTGAAAAGAGGAAGAAAGAAAACACACGTCTGCCTCAGAATTCCGGATAACTTAAACGCATTATTGATATGATTTAATGAACATAAGTACAACAGAATTAATTACATTTTGACATTTCTCATCACTTGTTTGTTTGAATATCAAGATACGATTTCTATCTTTCATGTGTTTTGATAGTCTTTTTGCGGTCCCGTTTAATGTTTATGATTTTTATGTCGATACTTCATCGAAGATGTTCGCAAGCACAAACATTGTCTATTAATGAACACTGTATGAAAAACTTTCAATGATCCCCTCAAACCAAGTGAGCGGTTTTAACAAAATTTGATCATACAAATTAAGGCAAAAAGATAAAAAAGAAAAAAAATTGTATGGAGATATAAAGTCCTGTATGATGACAGTTTTTATGGCTTTTTATGTAAAGAATCTGTGCATCTTTTAGATAAACAAAACGATAATTTACAAATAATTATAAATCATGATGAGACCAGAGAAGTATTCTAACGATTGAAATAACAAAATACCGAAGTTACTGTGAATGAAATTATTTGTAAATGTACAATCACTTAATTCATATATGTGGGACTTAATATGTACATTCTTAAAGAAACTAACTATTATTGGTCTTCCGGTTGTCCAGTTACATAGAATTATTCTGTGTTACATTGCATGCTCTTTCATTTGAAGGTAATTATGATTACAAAGTTGATATAAAGATGATGATTCGGAGACACTAATAACATATCTAGATTGCAATAAAGCTCATAAAAGTACATGTTTACACTGTGACCTTTGCTTAACAAATCAAGGATCAAGCTCTTATTTTTTTCTTCCATTATTTTTTGCAGTTAAAGTGGAGACATTTTAAAACTGCAATTACAATTGAACTGTTACAACATCCCACAGTACGCTTTTTCATCACCTTGGCGAGCAATTAATTAATTCATTTGTTGATTATCTCCCTGTGTACAAAGCTATTTTTGCATGTTGAATGGTAGCAAGTCAACTAATATAGTTTGATATCAAATGAAAATAATCTGCTCTATGACGAAAGTTAATTTGGTACAGAGTATATATAATCCATAATTTGCACTAGCAGATATATCATGATCTTGTTTGGCCATTATGATCTTATCACGATCTTGACAGGCTTAACACATGATATCCAGTCTTATTTCAAGATAATTGCCTTCAAGGACGATAAAAACCTGTTTAGTTTGTCAAAATCAAACAAGATTACTGCATTCAAGTCCGATCAAGATGTGTTAAGTTTGTCAGGGTTCTTGCTTGATCTTAACAAACTTAATTCGTCTTAGGCGTCCCTGAACACAATTACCAAAGGATCTTATTTGATCCGAAACTATCTTAACATGTCTTGATTGTCCTTGAAATCAATTATCTTGAAAACAAACTTAAAATCTTACCTTTTCTCCACACAAAAGTGTATTAAGCCTGTCCAAATGGTGAAATGGCCAAACAAGATTATAAACATACTGCCTTCATAGGAGGGTGTTATGGTAGATTACCACACGAAGAAAAATATCACATGAAGAAAAATATCACCCTAGACAAAGTCGAAGGTGAAATTTTCTCTTCGTGTCATATTTTTTCTAAGTTTGGTAATCTACAATTACTCCTTCCACTGAAGGCAGTATGTTTTTTATTATACTGAATGCTTCCTTTTGCCATATAACTGAATAAATAATATGGGTTCTCATGAAAAAATAAGTGCTTTTTAGTTAAGAATATAATCAATATGAATACCAACATCTGCACATACATTTTGAAAACTCTTGCATGTGCCAAAATCAAAGAAGACCAAAACGGGAAAATGTTAAACTGAAAAAATGAAAATAAAGTTATTCTTAGAAACAATTAGTATAAAGCCGTGATTGATGATTTCATGGTACTGTTGAGTGAACAACAAAGTTTGCATGTTTTGAATTAATTGCAGAATTCACAACATAAAGGTTAACATTTGGAAACACTTCAAACACAGTCAGAACATCGTTTCTGCCAGATACTCATGGACCAAGGCATTTGTTTTACCTCAATCTCTTCTTCCGGAGAGGGAGGGACTAACATTTTATATGAAACGGAAGAGAGAAAGGAATGAAATTTTTTGTAATGAAACAAGTATTCACTGATCTTTACTGTTCTGCCTCCGGCGACAGCACGTTTGCTTGCTAGACTGAAGATTCTTCAGCTGTCTCTAAAGACACCTCTGCAAATACCATAATGTATAGAAAAAAGAACGGAAACGGGGATTGTGTCAAAGAGACAACGACCCAAAGGGGAGTAATAACAACTCAAAGCCACCATAAGATCTTCAATGAACGGTGAGAAAACCCCACACCCAACGGCAGGTCGGAGTCGGTCCCTGAACAAAGAGCAATAAAGTCCAGCGAAATAAACATGTATGTTAGCGACGGAAATTTACATAAATCATGAAAACGCAGAACTGTCTGCTTCGGCTAAAGTCAGTAAATAGAACTAAATACTACTCGGTAAATCTCGGTAGGAGAGGGTGATATTTTCCGAGTTCGGCAAACGTCGTTCTCAACATGTGATATTTTTTTTTTTTGCTATGCAAAAATATCACATGTTGCTAGGGGAAGCATGTGATATTTTCGTTGCTAGATAAAAATATCACATGTTGCTGGGGGAAGGCGGAGCAAACAAACAATACTGCAAAATACCACATTCGAGAGAACCAATGAAATGACTGGATTTTATCAGAAATTTGCATGAAGTATAATAACATTAAGGTACTAATCCACACTATTTTTCAATGTTCAGGGAAATAAAGTGAGAGCCAGACATATACTGTCTAGTAATTTGGCTATGATATAGAATTTTCAATCTATTTTGTTTATATCATTTGACATAGTGATGGATTGATTGCTTTGAAAATGCTACAGATCAAATGAAAGTAAAATACTGTATTTGTATCGACACTTAATATAAATAATCCTGTCCTGACATTTATTCATGTGATATAAGATAGTTGTCCTCATCTTTGCTTTCATTCGGATATGCTTTTTGTTGTTTCTATTGTTTTGTGTGTATCATGGTTATTGTCCACAAACTATGTGTTGTTAACAGGTGAGCTGTACATCCAACAATACTTTCCGTAACTTTTTATAGATAGATGAGTTTAAGCTGTTTAAAGATAAAAAAATGTTCTTTAAGAAGCAAGAATCCAAAATGATTTTAAAAATCTATTTGCAGTTTTAAACATTGCCAATTTAATTCATTTGAATGACGTTCGTCTTAATATGCCTGAAAACAATCAAATACAAATAACAAAATACAATTAGGAATCTTTTTTTTCTAATAGGTCCTGTATGGGCATCTGTATGGAGGTATTTGGTGTTGCATCAATGGATATGATACATTGCCAAAAAATAAATAAATAAATAAATAAAATAAATATATAAGTAAAATAAAATAAAATAAAAATAAATTAAAAAAAAAACCACACACGAGCACCAGTACCTATCAACGTGACACGGGACCTACGTTAAATGCATTGATCACCTTTTGTTATTTCTAAATATATGTTACCTACGTGTAACACATCTTCATTATCAGATCAACTACATAAATAAAGCATTTTTGTGTGATTTAACAGTAAGATCGGTATTTTTTTATCACCAAAGGGCCGATTGCTCTGCTGTTTGACTGTTAGTAGCGTATTCACCAACCCTGTTGCAAGTACTTTGGTACTGTCCTAAAACACAATGGCAACATATTACTTTAATGAAAACAAAAAAAAATAATAATAAGAAAAAAAAACAAAGTATCATCTCCCTCGTGCGTATTCCTTGCCTTATCTGGTTTTGGCTTTTCATCTTGATCCAATTGATATAACTTGGTATTTTAATCTCTATTAACCTTAAACCGAAGCGAAATGATGAAAGGGGGGTAAAAAAATAAAAAATAAAAACTCACGGCAATTCATATCCAACACTAATTGAAATAGCATGAAAAAGACATAACAAATACACAAAAATAAACAAGAACGCCACAAAACTAAAGCACTAGGAGTGTGAACCCCTATAAAGGCTGAGGTATCATCAGGTGATCCAGAAGGGTAAGTGTAATCTGCTCCATGCGCTGCAAGTGAAGAGTGTTTTGTCACAGTCGGTGTATGTCAGTCAGGTAGAAAACTATTGATCTACCCAAAGATATCTTTTTTCATCCATTAAAAAGAAATATTGTAACGGTCTATCAAATCATGGTAACGATCGTAAGACTTCTGTAGTGGAAATTACAGTGACTGAACGTACCTATGATGTATGAGTTTTTGAGACAATACTTTCGCTCTGTTGACAAAATCGCTCTACATGCACGGCAATAGCGAATGAATTGTGAAATGAATACGCCATATGCTGGAGATGTGGGAATATTACTGTTCAAAAACTGGAAGTTCACTTTTGGAAATTCGAAATCGTCACTCTCGTCGGAAATTTTTTTCCTGACGGTCAGAGTTGTCAGTGTAGAGGTATAGCCCCAGGTATTGTGCTGATTATGGGGTATCAGAAGTCTCCCTAATTTAAATTCATTAGGGTATTTAAGATGAAGGTTATCCTTAAATTGAGGATTGTTTCATGACATATTTCGATTATGAATTTTCAAATGTCTTGATTTGATCTGCACTGAAGAGACATCAGCTGACGAAATGGCCAAATGCAGAGACCAAACGTTTTTTTTTATATGTGTGTGTCTTGATATATTATGTACTTTTGTTTGTTTGTTTTTTTTTTTTGTTTGTTTTTTATTATTGTTTTGTTTTGTTTGCTTGCTTGTTTGTTTTGTTGTTTTCTTTCTTGTTTGTTTTTTGCTTTTGTCTTTTGTTTTTATTTTTGTAAGGAAAATACAGTGGAAATCTATATGTTCACATCTCTGTTAGTTGTTAATTTCAAACGTCGTGATATGTTTCTGCATTTTACTCTCAGTTTCTCTCATAATTGCAATGTGAGAATTTTGTTGTAGGTAGATACGATAATTTACATGTCAATATTGACAATTTGATCGTTTTTCGTCAGATTCTGATTAGATAATATGAAATAAGCCATACAAAAACTGGAATGCTGGAAAGATTTGATGAATAAATGAAGAATAGAAAAATCGTACAAAAAAAAAGTTGAAAAAAAGACAGAAGGAAAAAAGCAGGCCTGTCTCATAATTTCGGATCACCTAAAACGCATTTTTATATAATTTTATTAATATTAGTACAACAGAAATCTACATTTTGACAGTTCTCATCATTTTTTCTTTGAATATCAGGATATGATTCCTAACTTACACTGTATTTTCCCTCATAATGTCAAATGCATTACTTGCATTTGTTCCAAATCTGATTTTTCGAAATTATCACAATTGAATTTGATTCATGTATTTTTTTCACTACGTAATTGCCAAGTTAAGCTTATTGAAAGCCACAAAGGTTTTCAAAACGTATTTTAAATTTTTTTTAGCAAATAAATATCTTAATACCGAAGTTACTGTGAATTTGATTCTACATATGCGCATTTCGACAACAGATGTCTCTTCCCAGATTGAACCTGAACATTTGGAAGACCGAAAAAACTCTTAAAACTAATAAGCTATGAGTAGAAAAAAATGGAAGGTTATATAATTGTAAACATTTTGGATAATTTTTTATTAGTCATCCGAGTATGCTTTACTTCTTTAAAAGTGATTTGGATAAGATCTGATATACGTCAGGTAGAATCATAACAAAATGTTGGAGTTGTCTTTCTTTTAATGTCATTCTAAACAGACGATATTAAAGTTACCAGGCAGTTTTTTAGTATGTTTGGGCAATTTTATATCACATTAACTGATTTTTTTCAATTACGATGTGTTATGCAATATTTATATAGTTATTATTTTATTTCATTTTATCAGAAAAAACACTGAAAGGGGAGGAAAGTCATTTACTGTGATAGATAATGTGTCTGTAATAGAACTGGATTGTGTCCCTTAGTAGTGATGCTTATTGCAACAAACATTTTAATTGATTTTGAGTATAAAGTGACTCTTTACCATTTCTTTCATTTGTCTCTTAAATATTTTAGTATTTATGTAAAGATATAGTTTTCCAATTTTTTTTTATTTCTAAAACCAATTCTTACTGTGATTATTGTACACATTGATACGTATTGAACGAATTCCTTATCCGGAGAGACTAGCCATAAAGCACTATTTTTTTTTTCGTTAAGCCGAGAATAGCTTGACAGGCTTGTAGAAAAGCATTGATCTACAGAAATTCGGTTACTGTTATTAAATATCTGAATTAATGTATGCTGGTGTATTTATATGTTGTATCAAATGACAGCATTTTGCTTCTATGGGTTTCACTGAATGTCATGATCTCTACAGCAAGAGATACTGCAGCCTACATTTGGTCCCTCGAGGCGGATGTAGTTGTCAATGGGGTATTCAGTTTTGATATTTTTTCAATTTGGCTCTTGTTTTTATTTTTATTTTTCGTCATGTTGAGAACTGAAGAAAAGTCTGATACTTTTTATAGTAAGTCTTGTGATCCAGAAGATTGTCCCAATCATTTTGAAAATGTTTGCTCGTTGTAATATATTACAGCGGGATAAATTCTTTGAAGGCTTGTCGATAAGTTATTTATACTAGAGGAGAGGCACAGTCCATTTTAATTTTTTTGAAGAAAGGATCACTCAGAAGATTTTTCTTCCTTAAAAGATATTTTAAAACTACACAAAAGTGTTTTTCAAATCCGAATTACAAAAATGCAGACAGCTTTAGTTTGAATCAGTTATGGAGTATTATTTGAGGTTGATGAATTCAAGTCATACAGCTAATTTTGATTCATTGCAGTTGCTTCCAGGCTATTCTATCATTTTATTTTTATTTAGTTTCAATTGTTTCAAAGATGAAAAAAAATATGTTAATTTAAAATATCGAAAGTCTTTAGAGGAGTTATTGTCATATGCAATTGAGTCTGAAAGTTTTTTTAAGAGAAAAGGCGAAAGTAGAGGCAGGAATTCCTACACATCAGATAATTAAGTTGATTGACAAAAGGTTTGGATAAACTTATTTGTCCCTTGAAGGGTTAAGCATATGTCAAAATTAAGAGTTCTAAGTTGGATGAAACTTGACGGAAACTTAATTTTGAATATAAAAAACTAGTTCTATCCCCGAGTTTTCATTGAGAGTTCGTTTGGGCGATATCTGTATCAATATCCTGATATAGTTATAATTATTTTACTTTAAGGGAGTATGAGCGCCAGATTTCAGAGGATTCGATATCCTAAGGTTTTATCCATTTTAAACAGGGTGAAATTTTCTGCAAATGTATTATATTTTCTTGTTAATAGGTAAATTTAAAATGTACTGAATAGGAAATGTATAAAATTTTATAAACTTGTAACTTTATTTTCATATAAGGCATATAAACAGCTAATTAGAATTGAAGGAAAACTCTAGAGAGAACTGTTTCCCGCCAAAATTTTGACGTCATTTATCTTAAAAATTCTTACATGGATTTTTTTAATTTTTTGCTCATGTCGCTTTTTTAGCAAAGTTCGTCAAATCAAAAGGTAAGCATTTTATTTCGCATTGCATAATATCCGAGACTCGTACTCCCTTAATAATGTTTTCTTTTTATTGTTGTTTTAGACGCGTTTCTCACATACAGGTATAAGAAAGAAGCCCTATGTATCATTGGAAACAACAACCACACGGAATGATCTGAAGAACAATAAAAGTCTTCTTGAGCAATTAAAAAAAATAGAAAAGAACATTTCACAGGTCTGATAGAAAATGCAACTGCACCACCTTAAAATCATATTTACAATATTATGGAATAGTTTAATCGGATGTCTAATAAGTAGCGATCTGTACGCGTATAATTTGTAGCAAATAATAAATATAAACCAAATTCCACAAACAAATTAACATGAATAATCCTTTTTTTTTTGCTTTACTTTAGTGTTTGGTTTATTATGTTTATTTAGTTTTGCTACTTTCTGATTCTTGTTTTGTTTACCTATTAGTGATAGTTTGTTTTTGTATTGCTTTGATTTGTAGTTTTCCTCATTTGTGTTTCATTTTTTTCCGCTTCTCTGTTTTTTTTTTTTTGTTTTTTTTTGTTTTGTGGTTTGTATGTTTGTCTTTTAATGAAATAACATGTTCAGCAGGTTTTCATAGAAAACTAAAATTCATTTTATAGATAGAAGATATAGCGTACACTTATATTTAGTACAAATGTCATTTAATTAAATTTTTTGCTCTTTTTAGACACAATTCTTAAAAGAATTGTCGTTCAATTTTGAACATGTTCATGGAATTAAGGCTTGAGTCAAACGTCTTTTGCCCAAATGTTAATTGATATATTTCATGTATTTTGTCATAACTTATTCTAATTTAATGAGCTACATTTTGTATTTCTCAATACCCAGGGAAAATTAGAAGACAAAGCGCTGTTTTATATAACCCCTTTCTCTTCGTTTTTCAAGATACCGACGTCGCAATACTAAGTTTGTGTCATCATAAATTTTCCCCTTGACAGATACTTGATATCAGATAAACACATGAATTGGAGTGTACCATCATGTAAAGGACAGTAAATTATCGGTAGCAGTCTGCACCAAAAAAATGATATATTCTTATATCTAATAAGAAGATTATTTTTTTTTAAAAGCAGAAGTCTCAGGCTAATCCCACCGCTGCTTCGAAAGGGTGAGCTTGACCTATTCAGTTATTATTAGTAATATAAATAAGGCATTGAAATCTCAACCGATTTCACAAAAACTTATTATTCCACAGATGATTGGGTAAGGGGATCAATCTACGTTTCTAAGAATAATGATGTTGAATTCATAATTGAGAGCATCTGAGCCAAATAATAAATAATAAATACTCGATGTCTAAAGAAGTAAATTGTTGCAGTGAATTTCAATGAAGGTTTCTTTCGAAAAGTGGACACTCTAAACAACAATGAATTGAATATTCAAAAGGGTATCCAAGATTGCAACTTGGATTGTCAATCAAGTTTGCCCTTTATACATCTGCTTTAAGTGGACTACATCTATGACGCATTTTGGGTATGTAAAACGTTCGTTTTTCTATTGCCAAAGATATAGAATGAAGGAACTATTAAATTATCTTTCTTTAACATTCGTTTGAATCTAGACAAAGTAGAAACTGACTTTTCATCCAATGACATAGAATTCCAAAGCCCAACTGAAGAGAGGGAAAAGATTAAAAAAATGTTTCTAGTCGATAGTGAGATATTCTATTTTGTGAACGGTTTCTTAGATTATTGTTGCCAATTTAGGGATACTCATTTAATTAATCCTCTAAATATTTTGGGACTTCACTGGAATTAATTTTATAAAATAAGTTTAGTTTACAGATAAAAAGAGGGGCCTTCTCCAAAGTCCTTTTAAGGTGACTGCATGGTATTAATTTCCTATTACAGAATTTTTTGAAATTATATGTGTAGAAGCATAAATGTATTATTGTTCAAAATATAAAATAAATTTTGAATCACCTTTCATTTAAGGGAAAAAATGAAATTGAAATTCAAGAATTTTACATAGAAATAAAAGGGTAAATTGCTTTATGAGGGGATTAATATAAAGATCTATTATTTTTATTCATACTTTGCATGTGTTTTGAAA
Source organism: Modiolus philippinarum (assembly GCA_002080025.1). Taxonomy (NCBI): domain Eukaryota; kingdom Metazoa; phylum Mollusca; class Bivalvia; order Mytilida; family Modiolidae; genus Modiolus; species Modiolus philippinarum. Next base: position 1,255 of record MJUU01013280.1, on the reverse strand, counting down.
TCATTCTATCGTTTAGTATAAAAAATTCAAATAAGGGGGTAGCTCTTGAAAAAGAGGGATAAATTATGAAAAGTTAATTTCTGTAGTGATACAATGTATTATTGAAAGTTCTCTATCAAATTAACACCATTGCTTAATTTCTCTGTACTGTAAATCCAGTAAAAGATTTAAAGATCATGTGTTTTAGTTCACCTTTTTGTACTTAAAATGATGCTCAAGGAATAAGGAATAACAATTTCAAATACTTTGGAACAAATTCAAATACTTGCATCCGTAAAATTAGGTTTGAGATCTAGTCACCTGAAATTTTACACACATGCTGGTCTCTCACTGATACTGCCGATGTCTACTGAAATATATGATGATTCTTGACCAAACACTTCGGGAAGTCTTGAGTTTGATTTTTCTTCCGTAGTGCGACAGTGTATTTCCACCAGACTAGGCTCCTTGAGCTAGCCGGAAGTTTAGCGGCGAGCACCTGTTGACCCATCTTTCAAATTTACGTATTGTCATTTTGTCTCCTGTCAAGATTGTAATCATGGAGTTAGTAGCCTACCTGTATTGGGTTTTATTAGTATGTTTATAATACTATAGGGAAACGATACAGAGGGGAGGATTGGGTACCCATAAACCTGGTTTAACCCTACTGCTGGCTTTTGCTAGTGCCGGTATCAGGTTCGGCTGTCCCGAGTTCTTATCGTTGTTTACGCTTGTCTTTTGTCTTGTTTGGGTTTTTCCAGTGTAGTTCGCTTGTAGATTGTGGCATGTGACTTTAAATTTCGGTCATTGTTGATTTTTCCTGTTTTCCTCTCTGTTACATTCTTTACATTTTGAACTAGATGTTGTCGGAAACGACAGCTATCCCCGCACTCCCTGTTTGACACAGAAAACAGTTGTTATACACCCTTGGCATAATTTTTTTCATTATCTTTGAAATCTACCTATTGATAGTCATTATTGTTACTAAAAGAATTCTAGGATATATGGTTGCTAAGTAGAATTCCAAAAAATAAGTGGTCTTTGAGACTTTCAGGAAATTAACCAAAATTGGAATAAATATTTTTGAAATCCAGTTGATGAAAATGTTTTTCCTAAACTAAATAAACAATTTAAGTATGGTTGCTAGGTAGAATTCCCAAAAATAAGTGGACTTTGAGACTTTCAGGAAATTTACCAAAATTGGAATCAAATATTTTTGAAATCCAAAGTATGAAAATGTCCGTCCTAAACTACACAAACATTTTAAGTATGGTTG
>MJUU01013279.1:36157-47615 GCA_002080025.1 Modiolus philippinarum | reverse complement strand
GCGACTTTTGTGTTTCGCTTTGCGAACACAGTTATTACTTGTTATTATTTTTCTTGTTCTTCTTTTTCTCTTTCCGCCAAAAATTTGTCCGACAATTTTCTCAAAGACCAATAGTCGGATCTTGACCAAACTTCACATGATGATAGACCCTTATCCCAAATGATGCAATGGGGTCTTTGAATTTTCAAAATGGCACCGGTTGCCATGGAATCGGCAAAAAAGGCGGGAAAATCAAAGTGCTCGGAATTAGATGAAAATTTACAGGAATGTTGCTTAGGACATGGGGAATAGGTTTCCGGTGTTCAAGACTTCACAATGGCATCCGTTGCCATGGAAACGGCAAAAAGGCGGGAAAATCAAAGGGCTCGGAATGGGATGAAAATTTATAGGAAGGTTGTTTTAGACATGAGGAATTGGTTTCTGGTCTCCAAAACTTTGAAATGGCATCCGTTGCCATGGAAACAGAAAAAAGGCGGGAAAATTGAAAGTGCTCAGAATTGAATGAAACTCAACAGACAGGTTGCCTACGATGTGTGGAAGTGATTTGTAGCCCGGATTTCTGATTTGGGAGTTCGTTTGGGAGACTTTTGTATCAGCATCCTGATAAAGTTATAAATTATTATTATTATTATTATTCTTCCATCTTTCTTTATTCTCGTCGCAATGAAATTGTCCATTGAAAATTTTAGAGACCATAAGTTCTAGAGCTTTCAAACTTGGTAGCATACTAGCCCCATGTATCTTGTTGTGCAGTGAGAAAAATTTTTTCAATGGGGGTCCATTAAGGGTACTTTTGGGGGTGTTAAATAGAGGTGGGGTCGTCCTATAGTAATCCTATGGGAAAATGAAATTTTGAATGATTTTCATCATATACTTCATTGTTTCTCAAAAACTATAAACACTAGCTCCATGTAACTTCATGGGAAAGATGAGGGTCATGTAAGAAAGGGTTCCACAGCATTGGAAATTTCAAAATAACTACTGTTGCCTTGGAAACCATACAAAAAAATGGGAAATTTTTGGAAAATAGTAGTTTCTGTTGATAATAGTATTTTGATTACAGCAATATGTATTACTTAGATTATAAGGGGAACCCCTGCCAATTTTTTTTTGGAAAGGGTCTGAAATTGGTTGCAATGGACTAAAGAGCACTTGGTTGCCATGGAAACAAAACCAGAAGCATATTTTTTGTTGAAAAATTGAGTTTTCTGATAAAAAAAAAGGAATTTTGAGAAATATATATTAAATAGGTTATAAGGGGAACTCCTGCCCAAATTTTCTTTTGAAAGAGATCTGAAATTGGATGTAATGAACAAGAGTATTTGGTTGCCATGGAAACAAAACCAAAAGCATATTTTTTTTTTTGGAAAATTAGGTTTGCTGTTAAAAAACAAGGAATTTTGAGAAATACGTATTACTTAGATTATTAGGGGAACCCCTGCCCAAATTTGTTTTTTGGAAAGGGTCTGAAATTGGTTGCAATGGACAAATGAGCACTTGGTTGCCATGGAAACAAAACCAAAAGCATATTTTTTGTTGAAAAATTGAGTTTTCTGATAAAAAAAAGAGCAATTCTGAGCAATGTGTATTAAATAGGTTATAAGGGGAACCCCTGCTTAAATTTTCTTTGGAAAGAGATCTGAAATTGGATGTAATGAACAAAAGAGTATTTGGTTGCCATGGAAACAAAACCAAAAGCATAATTTTTGGGAAAATTAGGTTTTCTGATAAAAAACAAGGAATTTTGAGAAGTACGTATTACTTAGATTATAAGGGGAACCCCTGCCCAATTTTCTTTGTGGAAAGGATCTGAAATTGTTTGCAATGGACAAAAGAGCACTTGGTTGCCATGGAAGCAAAACCAGAAGCATATTTTATGTTGAAAAATTGAGTTTTCTGATAAAAAAAGGAATTTTGAGTAATATGTATTAAATAGGTTATAAGGGGAACCCCTGCCCAAATTTTCTTTGGAAAGAGATCTGAAATTGTATGTAATGAACAAAAGAGTATTTGGTTGTCATGGAAACAAAACCAAAAGCATATTTTTTTTTTGGAAAATTAGGTATTCTGATAAGAAACAAGGAATTTTGAGAAATTTGTATTACATAGCTTAAAAGGGGAACCCCTGCCTAATTTCTCTTTGTAAAGGGTCCGAATTTGGTTGCAATCAACAAAAGAGCACTTGGTTGCCATGGAAACAAAACCAGAAGTATATTTTTATTTGTTGAAAAATTGAGTTTTGTGATAAAAAAGGAATTTTGACAAAAATGTATAAGATAGGTTATAAGGGGAACCCCTGCCCAAATTTTTTTTGGAAAGGGTCTGAAATTTGGTGTTATGGACAAAAGAACATTTGGTTGTCATAAAAACAAAACCAGAAGTTATTAATTATTAACGTATTTTGTTTCTTTTTTGAAAAATCAGGTTTTCTGATTAAAAAAAAAAAAGGAATTATGAGATATATGTATTACATAGGTTATGAGTGGAACCCCTGCCCAAATTTTTTTTCAAAAGGGAGTCTGGTAATGCCTTGGTATCCGATATGGGAGTTCGTTTGGGAGACTTTTGTGTTTCGCTTGCGAACACAGTTATTACTTGTTATGTCGCCCCAGACGTAGTCGGGACGACATATTGTTCTTTGTCCGTTTCTCTATTATTCATTATTATTATTATTATTGTTTCTTTCTTCCACCTCTTTTTGTCCACGCCAGTTCTGAATGATGCCTGGACAGAATTCATTCATATTTGGTACAAAGTTGGATCACCTTACGAAGTTGTACCTCCACCAAAAAAAATTTTCAAAATGGCTGCCATTTCCAAGATGGCGGCCAAGTTACGTCAACATTTGAAATTTTTCGGATTTCAATGAAAATCATTAAATCTCAAAGATGCCTTGACAGAATTCATTCATACTTGGCACAAAGTTGGACCACTATGAGAAGATAAGCATGCACCACCAAAATTTTTCAAAATGGCACCAGTTGCCATGGAAACGACAAAAAGACGTTAAAATCAGAGTGCTCAGAATTGAATAAAAATTTACAGAAAGGTTGCTTAGGACATGGGGAAAAAGTTTCTGATGTCCAAGACTTCAATATGGCACCGGTTGCCATGGAAACAGCAAAAAGGCGGGAAAATCAAAGTGCTCAGAATTGGATGAAAATTTACAGAAAGGTTGCTTAGGACATGGGGGAAACTTTTCTGATGTCCAAGACTTCAATATGGCACCGGTTGCAATGGAAATGACAAAAAAGCAGGAAAATCAAAGTACTCAGAATTGGATGATTAATTGATTTTCAACGAAAATTGATTTCTAGGTATAGATTTTGATGCTGCGAACAAACTGGAATCATCTAATTGGCTGTCAGGGGCGACATTAGCTATTGCTTGCAATTGCAAATCTAGTTATTATTCTTCTTTCTTTCTTCTCGTCCGGATGAACTTGTCCAGAGTAGATCTCAGAGTCCTTTTAACCTAGAGCTTTGAAACTTTATATCATGTTAGCCCCATGTATCTAGTTGTGCATAATCTAAGAAATGTTTAGATTGGGGTCCATTAAGGGTACATTTGGGGGGCTCAAATAGGGGTGGGTCCTCCATGTTAACCCAATGGGAAAATGAAATTTTGAATTTTTTTTCACCATTTTTCCACTGTATCTTGAAAACTAGTAACAGTAACTCCATGAAACTTCATAGGAAAGATGTTTGTCATGTTGGAAAGGGTCCCAAAGGATTAGAAATTTCAAAATTAGAACCGTTGCCATGGAAACCATACAAAAATTGAAATTGTGAGAAAACACATTTATTATTGATAATTATATTTTCATTACAGCTATATGTATTTTTGAGGTTATAAGGAGAACCCCTGCCCAAATTTTTTTTGAAACAAGGTATGAAGTTCATTGTTATGGATAATGGAGCATCTGGTTGCCATGGAAACCAAGCCAAAAAGCTATTATTTTGTTTAATTAGTACTGTTGCCATGGAAACCATACTAAAAATTGAAATTTTGAGAAGACACGTTTATTATTGATAATTGTATTTTCATTAAAGCTATATGTACTATTTAGGTTATAAGGGGAACCCTGCCCAAATCTTTTTTTAAACAAGGTATGAAATTCATTGTTATGAATAATGTGCATTTGGTTGCCATGGAAACCAAGCCAAAAAGCTATAATTTTGAGAAAAACGTGTTTTCTGCTGTGTGTTATGTTTTGATTTCAAGTATATGTATAAAGTAAATTATAAGGGGAACCCCTGCTCAAATGTTTTTTCAAAGGGGGTTTTAAAATGCCCAGGAATCCGATATGGGAGTTCGTTTGGGAGACTTTTGCGTTTCGCTTGCGAACACAGTTATAACTTGTTATTCTTCTTTTTTTCTTCTCGTCCGGTTGAACTTGTCCGAACCAGATCTCAGAGACTGTTTTACCTACAACTTTCAAACTTTGTAGAATGTTAGCCCCATATATCTAGTTGTGCAACATGCAAACATTTTTCAAAAGGGGGTTTATTAAGGGTACATTTGGTGGGTTCAAAGAGGGGTGGGGCCCTCTACGTTTACTCTATGGGAAAATGACATTTTAAATTTTTTTCACCATTGTTTTTTACTGTATCTTAAGAACTATTTATTGTTACTCCATGAAACTTCATAGGGAATATGTGATTCATGTAAGAAAAGGTTCCACGGGATTTGAAATTCAAAAATTAATCCCGTTGCCATGGAAACCAGTAAAAAAGTTGAAATTTTGAGAAAACGTTATCTATTATTGATAATTGTATTTTCATTACAGCTATATGTATTATTTTTAGGTTTTAAGGGGAAACCCTGCCTAATTTTTTTTTGGAACCAGGTATAAAATTGGTTGTAATGGATAATGGAACATTTGGTTGCCATGGAAACCAAACCAGAAAGCTATAATTTTGAGAAAAAACATGTTTTATGATGTGTGTTATGTTTTGATATCAACTGTATGTTTTGTTCACCTTTTTTTACCTGTATCGCGAAAACTAGTAACTGTAACTCTATGAAACTTCATAGGAAAGATGTTTGTCATGTAAGAAATGATCCAACAGGATTAGAAATTTCAAAATTAGAACCGTTGCCATGGAAACCATTAACAAAATTGAAATTTAGAAAAAACGCATTTATTATTGATAATTGTATTATCATGACAGCTATATGTATTATTTAGGTTATAAGGGGAACCCCTGCCCAATTTTTTTTTTGAAACTAGGTATGAAATTCATTGTTATGGATAATGGAAACCAAGCCAGAAAGCTATAATTTTGAGAAAAACGGTGCACCTGATCTCACCCACGGTTTTTTGTTGGGTCCGTGTTGTTCATCTTTGTGTGTGGGTCTTCGTTTTTTTTTCTGTGCCGTACCCATGTTTTGTCCCTGTTTTTTGTTTTCCTTTTATGTTTCTGGTGTTGCCATTGTCCTTGGATTGTTTGCTTTTGGATTGACCGTTTCTGTGTGTGTTATGTTTTGATTTCAACTATATGTATAAAGTAAATTGTAAGGGGAACCCCTGCTCAATTTTATTGAAAGGGGGTTTTATAATGCCCAAGAATCCGATATGGGAGTTCGTTTGGGAGTCTTTTGTGTTTCGCTTGCGAGCACAATTATAACTTGTTATTATCATTATTCTTCCATCTTTCTTTCTTCTCGTCCGGATGAACTTGTCCAAAGCAGATCTCGGAGACCATTCAAGCTACAGCTTTCAAACTTTGTAGGATATTAGCCCCATGTATCTTAATGTGCAATCATCAAAAAAAATTTCAAAGGGGGTCCATTAAGGGTATATTTGGGGGTGCAAAATGGGGTGGGGTTTACGATAGAAACCTACATTTTTACCATTTTTTCACTGTATCTTAAACATTATTAACTGGAGCTCCCTGGAACTTCATAAGAAAGATGTGTGTTATGTAATTAAGAGTTCCCAAGGATTGGAAATATCAAAATTAGTACCGTTGCCATGGAAACCATACCAAAACTATGAAATTTTGAGAAAACTTATTTATTATTGATAACTGTATTTTCATTTCAGCTATATATATTATTCAGGTTATAAGGGGAGCCCCTGCCAATTTTCTTCTTTTTTGAAAAAGGGTATACAATTGCTTGAAATGAATAATGGAGCATTTGGTTGCCATGGAAACTAAGCCAGAAAGCTATAATTTTTGGAAAAACATCATTTCTGCTGTGCGTTATGTTTTGAAATTGGCTATATGTATAAAGTAAATTATAATGGGAACCCCTGCTCAATTTTTTTTGAAAGTGGGTTTAGTAATGCCCAGGAATCCGATATGGGAGTTCGTTTGAGAGACTTTTGTGTTTCGTTTGCGAACACAATTATAACTTGTTATTATCATTCTTCCATCTTTCTTTCTTCTCGTCCGGATGAACTTGTCCAAAGCAGATCTCGGAGACCATTCAAGTTACAGCTTTCAAACTTTGTAGGATATTAGCCCTATGTATCTAGATGTGCAATCATTAAAAAAAATTTCAAAGGGGGTCCATTAAGGGTATATTTGGGGGTGCAAAATGGGGTGGGGTTTACGATAGAAACCTACATTTTCACCATTTTTTCACTGTATCTTAAACATTATTAACTGGAGCTCCCTCGAACTTCATAGGAAAGATGTGTGTCATGTAACAAAGAGTTCCCAAGGATTGGAAATATCAAAATTAGTACCGTTGCCATGGAAACCATACCAAAAATATGAAATTTTGAGAAAACTTATTTATTATTGATAACTGTATTTTCATTTCAGCTATATATATTATTCAGGTTATAAGGGGAGCCCCTGCCAATTTTTTTATTTGAAAAAGGGTATACAATTGCTTGAAATGAATAATGGAGCATTTGGTTGCCATGGAAACCAAGCCAGAAAGCTATAATTTTTGGAAAAAACATCATTTCTGCTGTGCGTTATGTTTTGAAATTGGCTATATGTATAAAGTAAATTATAATGGGAACCCCTGCTCAATTTTTTTTGAAAGTGGGTTTAGTAATGCTCAGGAATCCGATATGGGAGTTCGTATGGGAGACTTTTGTGTTTCGCTTGCGAACACAGTTATCACTTGTTATATCTGCTCTTTCAACGATGACTCATAATTTTTATTATTTATATGTAAATGATATATTGATTTCAAAACATTTGCAAAGTATGAAAAAAAATTAATGTCTATGAATAGATTTTGTTTTTAAATCAGTCATTTTCCTTATTATTTTTATTTAAAATCCTTACATTTTCCATTTCTGTTTTTGCGCTTAAATGCAGGATGACCCGCAAATTCTATTTTATATTTTAAACAAAAATACAATTAAGCTTCTACAAAATAAAAATAGCAAAATTCTATAAAAGGAAATAAATACCCTTCAGAAGATTTAACATAAAATACAATTAATATCAATATTGGCATAAAATGTACATGTATATTAAAATGATTGTAAAGAAAAACAAAGCTGGGATCTTATTCTACAATGGATGTCATAAAGTTATATGCACATTATGAGAAAGGAATACGTTGAGTGTATAGCTAACATTCGAAAGAAAAAAATAATTTAAATTATATTTCATTTGTTAAATAGTTTAAAATATGTATATCCTTAACACTTGAATGAAATAAAATAGGGCATAGGTGCCTACGAAGTGTGGAAGTGATTTATGCAGGGATTTCTGATTTGAAAGTTCGTTTGGGAGACTTTTGTATCAGCATTATTCTTGTTCTTCTTCTTCTTCCACCTCGAAATTTGTCCGGCCATTTTCTCGGAAACTAATGGTTGGATCTTGACCAAACTTCACATGAAGATAAATCCTCACCCTGAAGGAAGCAAACAGATCTTGGAATTTTCAAAATGGCACCGGTTGCCACGGAAACGGCAAAAAGGCGGGAAAATAAAAGTGCTCAGAATTGGATGAAAATCTATAGGATGGTTGCTTCTAACATGAAGAATTGGTTTCTGGTTTCCAAGACTTCGAAATGGCATCGGTTGCCATGTAAACTGCACAAAGGCGGGAAAATAAAATCGCTCATAATTTGGATAAAAATTTATAGGAAGGTTGCTTACGACATTAAGAATTGGTTTTTGGTCTCCAAGACTTCAAAATGGCACCTGTTTCCATAGAAACAGAAAAGGGCGGGAAAATAAAAAGTGCTCAGAATTGAATGAAACTCAACAGATAAGTTGCCTACAATGCGGGGAAGTGATTTGTAGGCCGGATTTCTGATTTGGGAGTTTGTTTGGAAGACTTTTGTATCAGCATCCAGATACAGTTATTTTTTTTATCTTGAATTGCAGTATTTTGTGAATTTGCCATAGAAAAGGTGTATTTCTTTTCAGTTGCTGTTTTGATCTTCATTATCTCTTTGTTGTCAAAGTATATTTTATCTTTTCCGCTCGATGCTTAATTTTGGGTCGTTTTAACCTGGTGATGGGATGTTGTCTCCTTGACATTTACCCCATTTCCTTTCTTTTTCATATTTATATTTATTTTCACGGCCTTGTTGTACCTTTATAATCATGTTGTTATCATTTTTAGAAAATGACAGTGTTCTTTTTATCGGTATAAACAATGTGTTCTCAACAGTATTACCATCAAATTATTGTATTCTTTCTAAAGTATGGTTTTAAAAAATCTCTCTTTTATGTACTTGTGATATCCAGATTTCTTTTACCCCGCGTTTTTGCATTCACCCTACTAAGTAGTGACCTAAAGGTGTATAAAAGGGGCGTTTAACCTGGTGGTTATTGGTTCTTTTGACCTTATTTCTCTATTTGTTGCTAACAAATCTCATTTGATCTATAATTTGGACGATTAAGTTACACAAAAATGTTTGAATATAACTTGTAAGATAACTTCGGGAGTATTGATGTAATATTCGATGAATGGTTTTTGGGCTTTATTTCCTTATAAAATGTAAAATACAAGCCAAGATATCCCAGACATCAGACATATTTTGTATAAAAACAGGTCCGTGCGAATATTTTTCAAATATTTCATATTTTGAATGCTTAAAATTAAGGTATATGGAGTAAACATGCATTTCTCTGATTATTTGTTCAATTCTAATTTATGTATTATCACGTATAATGAAGTTTGTGATTTTATATGTGCCAGAAAACATTTTTTGGAAGTACTGTAATATTTTTCCAAAACAACAACAATTTCCCGTGAGAAAATAATATTTTAACCGAGATCGTCGTTGTATTCAAGTATTTCAGGCCTTAATAAAAGGTTGTCCCGTTTGCCTGAAATTTGTCTTTTCCACTATTTTTATACCCTCAGAGAAATTTTCTTTCAGATCTTAGTATCAAACTATTTTTTTGACAAATGGACAAAAACACATATATATTTGTCCCACATATAACCATTATAGGTGCGATGGATTCTATTTTTTTCTTGTTGAAATTGTGTTTGTTACATTTTCATTTATTTAACAATAAGGTGCTTCATATCTGTGTTGAGTTTTTTTTAAACTAGTGTTGAGGATTTGCGGAAGAAAAAAAATAGTTGTTTCATGTCTCTATTATATTATGTATTTATATTTATATTTTTTATCTTTTTTAATTTAATCATATGTTTTTTCTTATTATTCCACGACCATATACACAAAAGTCTTTCACTTTGATGACTACTCTTTCGGCAAATATGGAAAAGGGTGACGAAATAAGAATAGGAATAAATATGAAAGACCCGTCAAATGTCCACAATTTTCTTGGTTTTCTATTTTAGAAACACCCACAAATTTTATTTTTGTGAGATCTCTTCAAATATAGAAAGGTGTGAATATACTTTTCCAAGATCAGCCGGTGAGAATTTTTCCAAAAGATTTATCGCCTTTTGAAATAATAATCAGAAAGATGGCTTAAAATTATGTTATCCACATGGACCAGAGGTTAGAAGTTGTCAAAGAGTACAGATTCGTTAAGCATTGTAAATGGTTGATAGAACGTATTAAGAATCATTTCGTTATGCCGATCTGGAAAATTAGAATAAAAGAGCGTTTCGTAAGGATTGCCAAGGGAAAATGTGGTAGCAATTATACTAGTTTAAACTACCCGTATATCATTTAGTAACATATCTTTACAAATTGAATGATTTACAGGATTTTTCATTATCAAAAAATAACACTGAGAGTTCCTATCTCGAAAGTCCCGTATTGTGGTAGTTTTACTGTACGTTCTTGTCAATACAGTTGTATTCTTCTTTGCCTCCTTCATTGTTGGGAAGTGCATGTGTCAATTCAATTGGTTTCTTACAATTTTCGGGATCTACATCCCCTTCTAAAATCGCAGATATCCCCCCTTCTTGTGAAAACTGTTCATTCTCAGAAAATGGTTTAATCTACCGGTTCCTGGTAACTATAATTTTCGGCAATTGTAAGTGTTTCTTGTTATATTTTCTACATTTAATTAATAGATGAAAATATATATTCATGCCTACATTTCCTTGAAAATAAAAGGTAACTTCTCTGGCCTCAAGGTTACAGTACGTCAAATTCTGTGACCCGCAAATTTTCTTAAATAAATATTCTGACTTAATAATCCTCCATCTCTGAATCAAATGTCGCCCCCTTTTGTCAAATAGTTGAAGATTGTTATTTTCTTGTTTAATATACCATGTCATTGAAATTTTGATATAGTTGTGCAGTTGCTTTCAAAAAACAAAATAATATGGTAAAAATAGGCCACAACTCAAACTGTAAAAATGACAAATAAAAACTAGATTTGCAATTCCAAGCAAAAGCTGATGTCACCCCTGACAGCCAATTCGATGATTCCAGCTTGTTCGCAGTATCAAATTCTACCTAGAAATCAAATTTCGTAGAAATCGGACAAAGTTGAATTTTTTACGTATTTCGGCGGCCATCTTGGAAAAGGCGGCCATGTTGAAAAAAATTTTCCTTGCATATCCACCTCCAGATAGTGATCCAACTTTGTACTAAGTATAGATGAATTCTGTCAAAGCATGATTGAGAAAATTTCAATTTTTGTAAAAAATTGACGAATTTCGAATTTTTTGGTATTTTGGTAGCCATCTTGAAAATGATGAAAAATTCCTCCCATGCATCACTCCAGATAGTGATCCAACTTTGGGCCAAATATGAATTATATCTGTCCAGGCATCATTGAGATATAAGCCGGACAAAAAGAGGTGGAAGAAAGAAAGAAAGAAAGCGTAATAATAACAGGTAATAACTGTGTTCGCAAGCGAAACACAAAAGTCTCCCAAACGAACTCCCATATCGGATACCAAGGCATAAGGAGACTCCCTTTTGAAAAAAAATTGGGAAGGGGTTTCCCCTCATAACCTATGTAAAAAAAATAATTTCTGGTTTTGCTTCTACGACAACCAAATGCTCTTTTGTCCATTACATCCAATTTCAGACCCTTTCCAAAAAAAAAAATTGGGCAGGGGTTCCCCTTATAACCTATTTAATACATATT
>MJUU01013279.1:13757-35687 GCA_002080025.1 Modiolus philippinarum | reverse complement strand
TTGGGCAGGGGTTCCCCTTATAAGCTATGTAATACATATTTCTCAAAATTCCTTCTTTTTTATCAGAAAACCTGATTTTCCCCCAAAAAATATGCTTTTGGTTTTGTTTCCATGGCAACCAAATGCTCTTTTGTCCATTACATCCAATTTCAGATCTCTTCCCAATGAAAATTTGGGCAGGGGTTCCCCTTATAACTTATTTAATACATATTTCTCAAAATTCCTTTTTTTGTCAGAAAACTCAATTTTTGAACAATAAAAAAACGTTTCTGGTTTTGTTTCCATGGTAACAAACTGCTCTTTTGTCCATTACACCCAATTTCAGACCGTTTCCAAAAAAAATTTTGACAGGGGTTCCCCTTATAAGCTATATAATACATATTTCTCAAAATTCCTTCTTTTTTATCAGAAAACCCGATTTTCCCCCAAAAATATGCTTTTGGTTTTGTTTCCATCGCAACTTAATGCTCTTTTGTCCATTACATCCAATTTCAGATCTCTTTCCAAAGAAAATTTGGGCAGGGGTTCCCCTTATAACCTATTTAATACATATTTCTCAAAATTCCTTTTTTTTATCAAAAAACTCTATTTTTCAACAAAAAATACGTTTCTGGTTTTGTTTCCATGACAACAAAGTGCTCTTTTGTCCATTTCAGACCCTTTCCAAAAAAAAAAATTGGGCAGGGGTTCTCCTTATAACCTTAGTAATACGTATTGCTGTAATTAAAATACTTTTATCAACAGAAACTACTATTTTCCCAAAATTTCCATTTTTTGGTATGGTTTCCATGGCACCGGTAGTTATTTTGAAATTCCCAATGCTGTGGAACCCTTTCTTACATGATTCTTACCTTTCTGATGAAGTTTCATGGAGCTAGTGTTAATAGTTTTTGAGAAACAGTGAAAAATAATGGTGAAAAACTTTCAAAATTTCAATTTCCCATAGGGTTACTATAGGACTACCCCACCCCTTTTTGATACCCCAAAAGTACCCTTAATGGACCCCCTTTTGAAAATTTTTTGATGATTGCACATTTAGATACATGGGGCTAATATCCTTCAAAATTTGAAAGCTCTAGGTTTGATGGTCTCTGAGATTTTGCGCGGACAAGTTCATTACGACGAGAAGAAAGGGAAAGAAGAATAACAAGTTATAACTGTGTTCGCAGAGCGAAACACAAAAGTCTCCCAAACGAACTCCCACATTGGATTTTGACCCCTTTTTCCCAAAAAAATTTGGGGAGGGATTCTCCTTACAATTTAGGTATACATATTGCTGTGATCAACATATGATTTTCTCAAAATTTTTTGTTATAGTTTTCATGGCAATCAAAAGCTGTACTATTCATTACAGCTAGTTTCAGATCCCCTTTAAAATAAATTTTGGGTAGCGATTTCCCTTAATATATAAGTAATACATTTTGCTGTAGTCAAAATACAATTATCAACAAAAACTACTTTTTTCTCAAAATTTCTGTTTTTTTGGTATGGTTTGCATGGCAATGGTACTTACTTCGAAATTTCCAATGCTGCGAGCCTTCACAAATTTACCCTTGCAAAACAGCATCAAAATCTTCTATACAACAGCGCAGCCAATAGCAAAACAGCATCAAAATCTATACAACAGTACAGCCAACAGCAAAACAGCATCAAAATCGTCTATACAACAGTACAGCAAAACAGCATCAAAAGCATCTATACAACAGTCCTGCCAACAGCAAAACAGCATCAGAGTCATCTATACAACAGTACAGCAAAACAGCATCAAAATCTTCTATACAACAATACAGCCAACAACAAAACAGCATCAAAATCTACTATACAACAGTACAGCAAAACAGCATCAAAATCTTCTATGCAACAGTCCTACCAACAGCAAAACAGCATCAAAATCGTTTATACAACAGTACGGCAAAACAGCATCAAAATCTTCTATACAACAGTCCTGCCAACAGCAAAACAGCATCAAAGTCGTTTATACAATAGCACAGCAAACAGCAAAACAGCATCAAAATCGTCTATACAACAGTACAGCAAAACAGCATCAAAATCTTCTATACAACAGTCCTGCCAACAGCAAAACAACATCAAAACCATCTATACAACAGTCCTGTCAACAGCAAAACAGCATCAAAATCGTCTATACAACAGTACAGCAAAACAGCATCAAAACCATCTATACAACAGTCCTGCAAACAGCAAAACAACATCAAAATCGTCTATACAACAGTACAGCAAAACAGCATCAAAACCATCTATACAACAGTCCTGCCAACAGCAAAACAGCATCAAAATCGTCTATACAACAGTACAGCAAAACAGCATCAAAACCATCTATACAACAGTCCTGCAAACATCAAAACAGCAATAGAATCATCTATACAACAGTACAGCCAACAGCATCAAAATCAACTATACAACAGTTCACCCAATAGTAAAACAGCATCTTAATCAACTATACAACAAGCGAGCAACCAGCAAAGTAGCATCAAAATCTATACAACAGTGCTGCCACCAGTAAAACAGCATCTAAAACATCTATACAACAGTACAGCCAACAGCAGAACAGCATCAAAATCATCTATACAACAGTCCTGTAAACAGCAAAACAGCATCAAAATCATCTATACAATAATACAGACAACAGCAAACGGTATCAAAATTAACTATACAACAGTCCTACCAACAGCAAAACAGCATGAAAATCATCTATTACACAGTACAGCCAACAGCAAAACAGCATCAAAATCAACTATACAACTGTAATGCCAAAAGGAAAACAGCATCAAAATCATCTATACAGCAGTTCACCCAACAGTAAAACAGCATCTAAATCAACTATACAACAAGCCAGCAACCAGCAAAACAGCATCCAAATCTATACAACAGTCCTTCCAACAACAAAATAGCTTTCAAATCATCTATACAAGAGGCCTGATAGCAGCAAAACAGCATCAAAATCAACTATACAACAAGCCAACCAACATGAAAACAACGTTAAAATCAACAATACCACTGTCCAGCCAATTGCATAACAGTATCAAAATCATGTATACAACGGCAAACCGAACATTTAAACAGCATCAAGTTATCAGCATCAAAATCTTCTATACAACTGTTAACACCAAAACAGCACGCAGATCATCTATACAACAGTCCACCCAACAGCAAAACAACATCAAAATCAACTAAAAATCTGTTCCGCAAACAACAAAACAGCATCACAATCATCTATACAACAGCAAAGCTAACATGAAAAAACCCAGCATTAAATAACATCAAAATCATCTATAAAACAGTCCAGCAAAGAGCAAATCAGCATCAAATTTATCATAAAACAGCTTAGATAAAGTCTAAAACAGAATCAAATCATCTATACAACAGTCAAGGCTACAGCAAAACAGCATCAAAATCAACTATAAAACTGTCCAGGAAATAGCAAAAAAGCATCAAATTCAACTATAAAACTGTCCAGCCAACAGCAAAACTAAGTCAAATTAACTGTAGAACTGTCCAGCCAACACTAAAACAGTATCAAAATCAACTATACCACTGTCAAGCCAACAGTAAAATTAACAATACATCTGTCCAGTCAACACCGAAACAGCAACATTAAATAACATAAAATTCATCTATACAACAGTGCAGCAAACAGCAAAACAACATCAAATTAATCATACCACAGCTTAGCAAAACTCTATTACAGCATCATATCATCTATAAATTAGTCCGGAGTACAGTAAAACACTATCAAAATCAACTATGAAGCTGTCCAACCAATAGCAAAACAACATCAAATTCAACTATTCAGCTCTCCAGCCAACAGCAAAAAAGCATCAAAATCAACTATTTAGCTCTCTGGCCAACAGCAAAACAGCATTACTATCAACTATACAAAAGTCCAGTCTGATGTAAAAAAGCATCAAAATCATCTATACAATAGTCAAGCAAACACTAAAACAGTATAAAATCAACTAAACAACTGTCCAGCCAACAGCAAAACAGTCTCAAAATCAACTGAACAACTCTCCAACCAACAGCAAAACAGTATCAATATAACTATATAACTCTCTATCCAACAGCAAAGCAGCATCAAAATTATTGAAACATCAGTCCAGGCAACAGCAAAATAGCATCAAAATCATTGAAACATCAGTCCAGGCAACAGCAAAACAGCATCAAAATCATTGAAACATCAGTCCAGATAACAGCAAAACAGCATCAAAATAATTGAAACATCAGTCCAGGCAACAGCAAAACAGCATCAAAATCATGTATACAACAGTCCTGCCAACATCAAAACAGGATCAAAATCAACTATACAACTGTTCTGAAAGTGCAAAACAGCATCATAATGATCTATACAACAACTTCGTCAAACACTGAAATAGCATCAAATGATCTATACAACAACAGAAAAGAGCCAACAGCAAAACATCACTCTCCATACAACAGAGAAACACCATCATAATCAACTATGCAACAGTCCAGCCAATAGCAGAACAGCATCAAAAGTATACAACTGTCCACCCAACATCAAAACAGTATCAAAATCAACTATACAAGTCCAGCAAACACTAAAAGAGTATCAAAATCAACTATACAAACGTCCAACCAATACTAAAACAGCATAAAATCAAATATACAACTGTCCAACCAACAGCAAAACAGCAACAAAATCAACTATACAACAGTCAAGGCAATACTAAAACAGTACAAAATCAACTATACAACTGTCCAGCCAACAGCACAACAGCATCAAAATCAACTATACAACAGTACAGCCAATACTAAAACAGTATAAAATCAACTATACAATTGTCCAGCCAACAGCAAAACAGCACAAAAATCAACTGTACAACAGTCAAGCCAATACTAAAACAGTATCAAATCAACTATACAACTGACCAGCCAACTGCAAAACAGCATCAAAATCAACTATACAACAGTCCAATCAATACTAAAACAGTATAAAATCAACTATACAATTGTCCTGTCAACAGCAAAACAGCATCAAAATCAACTATACAACAGCCAAGCCGACAGCAAAACAGCATAAAAATCAACAATACAACATTCCATGGAACAGCAAAACAGCATCAAGATCAACTATACAACAGTCCAGCCAATACTAAAACAGTATAAAATCAACTATACATCTGTGCAGCCAACAGCAAAACACCATCAAAATCAACTATACAACTGTCCAGCCACTACTAAAACAGCATAAAATCAACTAAACAACTGACCAGCCAACAGCAAAACAGCATCAAGATCAACTATACAACAGTCTAGCCAACAGCAAAACAGCATCAAAATCAAGTATACAACATTCCAGCCAACAGCAAAACAGCATAGAAAAAATATACAACAGTCCAATCAATACTAAAACAGTATAAAATCAACTATACAATTGTCCTGCCAACAGGAAAACAGCATCAAAATCAACTATACACTAGTCCAGCCAACAGCAAAACAGAATCAAAATCAACTATACAACATTCCATGGAACAGCAAAACAGCATCAAGATCAACTATACAACAGTCCAGCCAATACTAAAACAGTATAAAATCAACTATACAAATGTGCAGCCAACAGCAAAATAGCATCAAAATCAACTATACAACTGTCCAGCCACTACTAAAACAGCATAAAATCAACTATACAACTGACCAGCAAACAGCAAATCGGCATCATAATCAACTATACAACAGTCTAATCAATACTAAAACAGTATAAAACAACTATACAACTGTGCAGCCAGCAGCATCAAAATCAACTATACAACAGTCTAATCAATATCAAAACAGTATAAAATCAACTATACAATTGTCCTGCGAACAGCAAAACAGCATCAAAATCAACTATTCAACAGTCCAGCCAACAGCACAACAGCATCAAAATAAACTATACAACTGTCCAGCTACTACTTAAACAGTGAAAATCAACTTTACAACTGACCAGCCAACAGGAAATCAGTATCAAAATCAACTATACAAAAGTCCAACAGCTAAAAGAAAATAAAAATCAACTATACAACAGTCCAACCAACAGCAAAACAGCATCAAGATCAACTATACAACAGTCCAGCCAATACTAAAACAGTATTAAATCAAGTACACAACTGTCCAGCTAACAGCAAAACAGTTTCAAAATCATGTATACAACAGTCCAGCCACTACTAAAACAGTATAAAATCAACTATACAACTGACCAGCCAACAGCAAAACAGCATCAAAATCAACTAAAGAACAGTCCAGCCACTACCAAAACAGTATAAAATCAACTATACAACAGACCAGCCAACAGCAAATCAGCATCAAAATCAACTATACAACAGTCCAGCCAATACTTAAACAGTATAAAATCAACTATACAACTGTCCAGCCAACAGCAAAATAGCATCAAATTCATCTGTACAACTGTCCACCGAACACTAGAGCAGTATCAAAATCATCTATTTAAACTGATATGGAAACTTTGATGGCTTCATGCATACTGTAGTAAGTTGGTACAACATCAATCTTGGTTCTGTCTAACAGTCCTTTAGCAAATACTAAATCTATGCAAGTTCCATTTTCTGTTGTAGGTTTATAAACTAGCTGATCATATCCAAAGGAGGTCATTGTCTGTATTAAATTACTTGTTCTTGGGTGTAAAACATTGTCGTTGAAATCTCCAAGGATAATTGATGGAATCTTCAGAAATTGAATATCTTGTAAAAGGCTTGCAATGATGGCAGAAAACTTCTGTAGTGGAAATGTTGGTGGTTTGTAGACTGTGACTATTACTAATTTTAATGGTTCTTCGATTATTACTGCTATGGCTTCAATGTTTTCAGTTTTGAACAAGAAACGAGACTGTGTAACATCAGGATGGGTGAACATAGCAACTCCTCCTCTATCCATAGAATGTAGCCTGTCAAATAGTGGTTGGTTGTTATTATAAGCATCTTTACGTGGTAGTGAATTTGCTTGATACTGAGGAAGGAAACTAGTAGGTACATGCTGATCTTTCTGCATCCAAGTTTCAGTTAGGCATATAACTTTAATGTTTTCCATAAACTTCATACACTTAATGTCCTCAATATGCAGTAAGAGGCCTTCTGTATTGTGATGAATAATTGTAAATGTGTCTGTAGTTGTAGAACCAGTACTGACTGTTGGTAAGAAAGGTGGCATCTTTTGTAAAGATTCTGTTATATCTGCTGATGAGTATATATTATCTGGATCGTAATTTAAAATATGAAGACCTTCAATTGAAGTTGCTCGACTTAATGCCACGTAGGCCATTCCAGGCTGAAAGATTTTCTTCATGGATATTACAATGTTATTAATTATCATGCCCTGGACTTTATGTATAGTGGCAGCCCAACCAAGTTTAAACGAAAACTGCTTTCTGGTATATTGCTTCCCTCGTAAAGTTTCTTCAAAAAATTGTACTTTAACTGATCCTTTTTTGGACTTGTCAACAATGTTCTTTTTGATATGCTTCACACCAATTTTGGGGTTGTCAAATTTTATGAAGACAGCTGAAATGTTTGAGGGACCGCTATGGTCTATAGCTGTTATGGTACCAAAAGCACCATTCACTAGTCCATCCTCAGTATCCAGGTTTCTGGTAAGCATTATATGTGCACCAACGCCAATCTTCACAGTTGTCTGTAAGTCCTCTGTAGCACTGCTAGCAAATGGTTGTTCTCTTTGACAAATCTTGCCTGTTACAATGTCACGGTAAAAGTCTTTAGCCATTGATTTTAAAACTGGATTACATTTACTTTTAATCATTTCTTCATTGTGGTCATCTACTTGTTTGTTGTTAGAGAAAATGTGGAGATAGTCTTTTGCATGTTATGGAGTCTGATCAAATGTACAGTTTGACAACGCTTTTATGTCTTCATGGAGAAAAGAGTTACCACGGACATGTGTTCTAAATCTGTTAAGCATTGCAGCAAAATTATCTTCTTTTTGTCTCATCACTTCCGTTAATGTTGCTATAGTAAATTGTGTATTCCATAAATCCATAAAATTTGAGTCTCGTATTTTATGAAGTGCTAGTCCTCTTACAGGAAGAGGCTGGTAAAAATCCCCAACGGCTAGAATTGAGACATTACCAAATGGTTTCTTTGAGTGTTTAATTTGAGAAAGTCTTCCGTGAATATAGGTTAAAAGTTTCTGATCCACCATAGATATCTCATCAATAATCAAAAGTTGTAAGCTGTCAAATTTACTTCTAAGTGTATTAAGTAAGCTTTCTCCCAAAGGTTGATATGGTAGTGTTGTGTTCTTGTTGATAGCAAATGCTGAATATATGGCGAGTCCTTGGATGTTAAAAGCTGCTGTGCCAGTAGGTGCTGTAAGTAATATGGAAACTGAATCTGGAGAACTTGAACATTTAGATAAAATTCTTGATGCTTCATGGAAAATACATTTGATGAGATGGGATTTTCCAGTACCAGCACCACCTGTAAGGAATAAATAGAATGGATCTGGATTTCGCTTGCGAAGTATTTGTAAACACCATTCACGGATTTTGTAGAATATCTGTTGTTGTGTTGTGTTCATATTTCTTAAGGCTTGCTGAATAGTTTTAAGAGGAACTTTTGGAGCCTGATATTCAAAAGAATGATGCTTATTTTCATTATATTGGTTTTCTGGAGTTACAAGTTCAGGAATTGTTTCT
This sequence comes from Modiolus philippinarum, assembly GCA_002080025.1. NCBI lineage: Eukaryota > Metazoa > Mollusca > Bivalvia > Mytilida > Modiolidae > Modiolus > Modiolus philippinarum. The sequence continues at coordinate 27,004 of MJUU01013279.1, read as the reverse complement.
ATTTCATCATTAAGATCTGTACCAAGTTCTTTCTCCATCTCTATTTCTATACGTTCCACTGCTGCTTCAGGTGCAATGTAAGACCATGACTCTTCCTGTATCTTTCCATCCTGCAGATCTTGCCAAGCTTTTTCCAGGTTTTCTGCATCTACTTCAAAATGTTGTCTATTTTCTTCAATGACAGAGAGTATTTTTGTTCCATTTATGTGGCCTGTTCTGACATATTCCTCATAGTCTTTTGCTGTTGGTGGTAGTTTGATAGGAGTTCTGTGAGGAAAGAATACTTGTAGCAATGTGAGGTAATATTCATTTGGATTTTTGTTGATCTGGAATCGTGGATATCTAATACAGCTTCTTTGTTAGGTTTTCTTTCTTGGAGGTAACCAAGTCCCCTGGATAGTTCATATACTGGAAGTGTGGTTTTGTTTGAAGATTTTGTTTGGTTTATGTGATTTAGAAAGAATTCGATGTTTAGAGCAAAATTCAGCCAAACACATGTTGTTAAATTGTGGATTATTTGGTCGAGCATAGTACTTGTCATATATAGATGTCATCCAGATGTTCTCTTCATCAGTATCGCCTTGATTTGATCTTGATTTAATAATACTTAATGGTAAACTCATTTTTGTAATGTTATTGCCAGCAGGAACAAAGACCACATTTTTAGTACACTGTTTAAAATGTAACCCACAGACTCTATAAACAGCTTCTTGGGCAGATACTTCACGGTTCTGTAAATAAACATTGCCAATTTTTCTCATGGCTGCTGCTGCATCAATGTTCCCTTCCTCTGCTTCTTGATGAGCGTTTTGTAATAAATCTCCCATTTCTGTTTCTGCTTTGCTGATGTAAGATAGTATGTAGGCAACACAAGCGTAAGAATCAGTGACGAATTGGATGTCTAAATTAGCGTTCCAGGCTCTGGAAAGATCTTCATTGTAATTATTTACCCACACATCACAGAGTTCTCTTTTAATATGAATGGTGTTTCTTGTAGCAACATCCGTCAAACATTTTTGAAACTGTGTATAGGTGACATTTGCTAGGTTTAAGATTTCGGTGAAAGATAAGTTATTTTCATCTGATGTAGATATCAAAATCCATATATCACGGAGAATTTGTTTTGATGATCTGGAAGCAGCTCTACTTATTTCATTTAGTTCTTCGATTGTTGGTGGTTTTAAAGTTGACATATCTACTTCTTTTTCTTCCGTACATACTCTGGCTATAAATGTGTTTCTCACTGGAGGTCTCGGAAAGTTAAATCGACATGTTGAAGAGTATTTTTTGCAGGATTTAGAGTGTTTCTTATTGTGGACTTGTACTGTTGAGATAATTTCATGTAGTTGTGGATCCAAATCTTTGTCAGGCATTTTGCAGGTGATGTATTTGTCAATAAACTGGCAGACTTCTTCATCAGTGTTTTCATTGAATTTTGGAGCATCTTTTACCCAGAATAAACAGTGGATGTGTGGAGAGCCTCGCTGTTGGAACTCAGTACGGTAGAAGTAATCAATTACTTTTCCTACAGGGCAAGATGGAGACATGATAAGATTGGTGAATAATGCTTTTACTCTGTGATCAAACATTCTGGCTGTCAGAACTGGATTTTCTGTTATTAAAGTGCATCTTTCAGTCCACTCAATTTCTGAAACTGGTCTTTTATCATTTTTTATATAAAGAAGTGTTTTAATTACCTCATCCCATCTCATTTCAGCTGCTGAAAACGTGACAAAAAATGTTGGTATGCCAAGTTGTCTAATCATTGCGTAAAGATCTTTCATTGTACGCTGCCAGTATGGTGGAGTACCACGTATAGGTTGCAGGAATCGGTATCCAATATCAGATTTCAAAATTTCATTAAAGTTGTCCGCATTTAGAAGCATTGATGCTGTTACGTTTTTCCTATCATCTGTTGTCTGTTTTCCTTTTCTTAAAGCCAAAGATATGTTGGATGATATATATTTATTTCTGTTACATACTGTTACAAAAAATATGAATTCTTTGCTATTTGCAAAACGGGTGTCAGCTGCAAAAAGTCTAACATTGAAGTACTTGGCTGGTGATAATTTAATTTTTCTAGTATCAAATAATCCAAAATGTCCATCAGGTAAAGTAACGGGAAATGCCATGGCATCAGATCCATCTTCTTGGAAAATATTTTGAGGTTTTTGTTTTTCTGCTGGTGCTAGACAAAGTATTTTGTTTCTATTGATTCTTGGGAATTTGATTTCCCATCATTGTCGCTGTCTACTTCTTGTGTATCTGGCTGAACTAACCCAGTTTCATTGATGACATTTATCCATGATTTATCCAGAGTTACATTTTCATACCATTTATTGTGTTGTAATAAGTATTGAAGAGCTTCTAAAAGATGTGTTAGATTGATCCATTGATAGTTGTAGTGTCCTTTATATTCAAGTTTACGTTAAAGTTTGACTTTTACGAGTTGAGCATCTGTAATGTTTCTTGGTAGAGATGTTGTAACAGTATTTAAGTCGGATGGAACATTGACAACAGGACCTTTGACCCCCTTCTGTCCTCCTCTGGGTAGTGAAAGGAGCTTCATAAAAGGAATTCGAAGTGCTATCAATTGTCTTTCAAGGACATTTAAATTAGCTAATACTTCAGGTACTTCAGTTAAGAATAAATTATTTTGCTGTGCTTGAGGTGGCATACTTCCCTGTTTTAAATACCTGTCACAATTGTGACATACCCATTCCTTGTCTCTTTCGGCATTTAGCAATAAGCAGTCTCTATTACATTTATTTTCCTCACAGTTATGTATATACTTTCCTGTCAGATATTCTTCTGCAATTATATTTAATGATCCATTTATAAAGTAATTCTTCCTTTGACATAATTTGACTTGTTTTCTGTAGAGGATACGAATACAAACTGTACAAATATATTTTGGTGTATTATTAATTTCCTTTCTAAAATTGTGTATTGATTTGGGTGTAGACTGTCTTGAAAGCTGGACTCTCTTTTTTTTTCTCCTGTATCTCTTGGTTCTTGTTGTATTTGCTTTTTAATGACTTTGTTAACTTTTCCCGGAATAGTGGAGAAGATGCATATCTCTTTACTGATGAAGATTTCAGGAAGTCTCTAAATGAAGCACACTTGTAATATTTAGATTTTGAATACTCCATGACTTTTCTTCTATGTGATTGATTTTCTGCATATTTTGTAATTGAACATTGTCTTAGTCTTTTTCGGAAATTTTTATCCGACGCATATCTTTTCTTTGAATGTTCTCTCAGTCTTTTTCTGAATATTGTATTGTTTAGGTATTTCATTACAATTGATAGTCTTTTTTTCAGTCGATACTTAGTTGACGTCCAATACAGTTTTTTACTTGCTACTTTCTTATTTGCTACAAATGAAGGATCTGATGAATACCTGTCTTTTTGTCTTAATTTTGTGGAGTTCTGTTTTTTTTTCTGTACACTGGATCAAATTTATATTGTTGTTGCTTTGATAGACATTTTTCCTTTTCATGTTGTTTTGAAATATTTCGCTTTTGTTGCCTGAATTCTGTATCGTTGTTGTATCTTTCTTGAAATTTCGCTTTCTTTGTCTCTCGGTATTCTTCATCTGTTTTATATCTTTTTGAAGATAAAGAACATTGTTGACTTTTGTAATTATCATTGGTTGAATACAATTTTCTTTTCTGCACTGTACGTTTCATTTTTGATTGTTGGTTTTGTTCAGTCTGAACATGATTTATACTGTAGTATTCAGTATTGTTTACCACGTGATCTGGAACTGCTGAGTTTTCTACTGCAATAACTACGTCAAAATGATCTCCATGTTTATGATATAAATACAGTCCTTGATCTGTTGTAAATAATTGTGATCCATATTTTGACCAAGTCCATTGAACACCGTGTTTTGCATACAAATATACATTTGATTGTAAAAACATTGCTGACACAGATATTTCAACTTCAGTGGCCCATATATTGTCTAATTCCATTCTTGATGTAATTAAATAGTTGTCTACATTTTCATGAAATTCTGCAGGAAGAACAGTTTTTACAGTATTAGAGTGAGTTTCATATATTGACAAATCTGTGTTCTTATAATATGGTAATGTTGTTCATGTCCTGTTATCATGTATGACAAACATCGGAAAAAGCAATTTCTATCGGCTGTAATTCTACGGAAAGTTACTGGTTTGGTGAGTGGAAGATGATTGGCTGATTGATGTGTAGAGGTAGGATGATGTGGAAGTGTTATGTGTAGTTGTTGGATTTTATCCTTTCTCCACGTTTCATTCACAGGATTGTAGTAAAATGATTGTTGTACCTGAAAATATGAAAAAAAAAAAAACAAATTTGCAAATTCCTCATAAACTGGTATTTAGTCTGTTGAGTAGGTGTCATTATAACTAGGGCTATACTGACACATACACAAACATATTCATACATACATCTTCATTCAGAATCACAAAAGTATTTAAAAGATTCTAAAACATATAATATTACTAAACAGAATTAAAAAAAAATTATTTTGGAGAATTCCTGAAACTTCTAACAAAGAACACCATGAGGTTGCCACACAGACTAAGGCAGACCAATAACTAATAAGTCATGTCTGCAGCCATCAAATGAATGTTATTTTTGTATGTTTTCTATGTATGTAAATATAGAACTTAAAGTTTGGTCATTGATTAAACCAAAAACAACACTTAAAATCTGGCTTCTGTGCTGTCGTTGACATCCGAAATCGGATGTGGTTACACCGTGAGGTTGCCTCATAGACAAAGGCAGACCAATAACTAATAAGTCATGTCTGCAGCCATCAAATGAATGTTATTTTTGTATGTGTTTTCTATGTATGTAAATATAGAACTTAAAGTTTGGTCACTGATTAAACCAAAAACAACACTTAAAATCTGGCTTCTGTGCTGTCGTTGACATCCGAAATCGGATGTGGTTACACCGTGAGGTTGCCACACAGACAAAGGCAGACCAATAACTAATAAATCATGTCTGCAGCCATCAAATGAATGTTATTTTTGTATGTGTTTTCTATGTATGTAAATATAGAACTTAAAGTTTGGTCATTGATTAAACCAAAAACAACACTTAAAATCGGGCTTCTGTGCTGTCGTTGACATCCAATATCGGATGTGGTTACACCGTGAGGTTGCCACATAGACAAAGGCAGACCAATAACTAATAAGTCATGTCTGCAGCCATCAAATGAATGTTATTTTTTGTATGTGTTTTGTATGTATGCTAATGAAAGATGTTCCTTACAACTAATACCTAGGTGGGTTTTGGCTTTCCTTTTTGATCTTTTTGATTATTTGTGCTCTATCAGATTTTACAAATTTTTGGTTTATTGTGTTCACAATATTTTGATTTCATCTGCACTGAAGAGACATAACATGTTGGAATAACCATATTCAAAAACTATATTTACAGTAACTTACAGTATTCTGTCAAAATCAGACAAAAACACAGAATTCATTTTGACTTAATATGCACATGCTTGGATATTTTGCATGCACACATAAATGTTTCTTTCAAACATCTTTATTTCACACTATCCAGCCTTAGAATAAGTTTTTTTTGAAAATTATTGAAAATATCAAAAGGAATCAATGAAAAGTCAAAATTCAAAGTCAGTCAAGTTATTCCCCTTTCATGAAGTTGGACAATAATAAGTAAATTCCTTTATGCACATCTCGATATACTTTCCTTCCTTTCAGCAAAGTTTTATGAAAATCTTTTCAGTGATTTAAGGAGTTGTGTTTACTAGATAATCCTTGCAGAAGGAATCCATAAAAAGTCAGAATAAAATTATCTCCCATTCCTGTATTGGACAAAAATTGTCTCCAAATAGTTTGCATCAAAATCTTTAAATGTGAGAGAAAAATAGTAGTCAGATTGTGCCATTGGTTGCTTGTGCTCTTTCTGTCCAATAGCAGATGCCCTTTTAAATAGCGAAGTAAATATATTGCTATACATATGCACCCTAAAAAAATACTCTGTGCCCCACGATTCAAAGGTCGAAGAGTGCATGTTCTATCAAATTCAAAAAGCAGTGGACATGCTGATTAATGATTAAGAATTTATATCTGTTTTAGATGTAAGCAATGGACGAGTAAAAATGTTATTATATACATATACTGCAAAGTTTAAAGTTTTGCTTGAAAAGTAGTGAGCATAGTGAAAATATCAATGTTAAAATTATATATACCTGTTGTCTTTCCTGTCTTTTACGAAGCTTATCCTTCTGTCTGTCACCTCTGGATCTGGTTTTGGCCATGTCTTCTATTGATGCAAATATTCAAATGTAATCGGATAACTGGTATTCTGTATCAGTATTGGGTTACAGGTATTTCTGTATCAGTATCACTGGTTCATATGGATTTCATATACCATACCTAAAAGTTGTCATATATATGTTACTGTAATAGAAAAAAAGATGTTCATCATGTCATTTTGGTAATCACAGTTGAGGAGAATTTACAATGTTGATAATTTTTTGGATTAATCTAAACTGTATTTGGGTATTTATTTATTTATTGATTGATTTATTGTACATAATATCAAACCAAGCAATTGAACAACAAGTACATGTATTTTTACTTTAGTACAAAAAAAAAGGAATTGACTTATAAAAAGATCAAATCAATTGTAAACCATAATGACATGTAGAACATAATAAATCCAATGAACAAAGAATTACACTAACACATAGGTATAAAGTGAACCGTCCTTTTTGCAAGGTTACCCATTCTTTGCTCTTCCTTCATTTTTTTCTGCAATATGAGGACTTTCAGTGACAATTATGTAAAACATTTTGTGTCTGCATTTAAGAGAAATACTGTGATACCAATTTGCAGCAGATATTATCAACTCAATATCTGAGATAAAGGATTTGCATATATATTCACGAATGCCATATTATGTATAAACAAATGACTCCATGAAAAGAAGATTTGTATTGTTACGCATGCATATTGGGGACAGAAAAGACCATTCAATTTGTCAATCATGGCATTTTCAATAGATAAATGGTCATTGTGAGATTAATTATTGAAGATGTTGATTGAATCAGGTATTCTGTGTAACGGTCCTTTAAGTTTTGAGCCTTAGACCAATTTTATTGGTCAATGTGCTACCAACCTTACAGGCTGACAATTCAAATACTGCAAAAATACTGTAGAATTGGTTTAGAAGTAGATACTTACCTGTTTAAATCATTTTTAGGATGTTTGGTAATTGATCTATTTTCATATTTACACTAGTATTATATACAAAGTAAGGGAAATTCCTGTTTTTACTTTTGCAAAGACTGTGTATCCTTTTTATGTAAATATGATATAAATAAAAATATGAACAGATGATATTTAATGTGACGAATTTGAAAATGCCCATCAAAACTAAACCATTCATAATATTTTTGAAGGCAAAATTTGGAAAACACTGTTTTAGTAAAGGGAGATAATTTTTCGTGTACTATACCTCACTTTGACAATTAATTATCTCCCTTGTCCAAATTACTGATTTTGTGTTTTATACCAAAATAATACTAAAAAATGAATTACAGTATCTCTAAATATTCCCTCTGTATAAGTTACAAAACAATTAAATTTATATCAGTTCACATAGTCACAAAATTTATCACTTAACCAGGTAAGTGTAAATTATTTCAAATTTTCATCCAATTTTACAGTGTTTCAGCAGCAACTGGACTGTCAAACTGCAAGACTGGTAGCACAATAGGCAATCAAATTGGTTTAAGGTTACACTGAAAGAATTAAGTTTGCCATTCATCTGTACTTCATAGCTCCAATGTTTTGTATGAATGGCATATTCTGTAAATACTTCTTCCATTTTAAACGTTATTTCCAATGGATAAATGTTCCATGCTAGATTTTGAATGACAAGTGTTGATTGTATTAGCTATACTATTAATTTTGTCATTCATCTGTACGTGATAGCTCCAATGTTTTGTATGAATGGCATTTTCTGTAAATACTTCTTCCATTTTACATGATTGGCATTTCCAATAGATATAATACTCTGTGTGAGATTCTTGATAACGAGTGTTGATAGTGTACATGTTGATCTGTAGTTTGTGGCTGCAATATTTCTACATGTAAATATTTTTTTCCCAAATCAGGGTGCTGAAGATGATCCTAATATCAATATGTTGCAAAAAAGTGACTGTTGAGAAAATGTCCTGTTCTAGCTGTGACTTGTATTCTTGGTAAACAGAGCATAAACAAATGTGTTCTCATATGAAACATCATCTGGCAATTCTTTTATCTGCAATTACAGAACTATCAATAAAATTAGAAACAATTCTGCAAAATACATTTTTTGTGAAATTGAGAAGAAGATTATCAAGTGAACACGTTTTTTTCATGACAGCAGTATCATATAGTTGAAATCAATCATAACATATGGAAGAAAACACGTTTTTCTCAAAATTGTAGCTTTTTGGGTTGGTTTCTATGGCAACCAAATGCTTCTTTATTCATTACAACTAATTGTAAACCTTGTTTACAGGGGTTATATTTGGGCAGGTTCCCCTTATACCCTTAATAATACATATAGCTATAAGAATATAATTGAAATTAAACCGCAACACACAGCAAAACCAAGTTTTTCTCAAAATATCAGCTTTTAGGCTTGGTTTCCATGGCAACCAAATACTCCATTATCCATTAAAACCAATTTTATACCTCTTTGAAAACAACTGGGGCAGGGGTTTCCCTTATAACCTTAATAATATACATAGATGTAACAGAAATACAATTTTCATTAATAAATACTATTTTCTCAAAATTTCAATTTTTTGAAATGGTTTCCATTGCAACGGTAAAAACATTTAAATACCCAAAGCTGTAGAACTCTATTTTACATCACATACAAACTTTCTGTGAATTTTGACAGAGCTAGGGTAAATAGTTTTTGAGATATAGAGAAAACATTCAAAACATATCTCAGAATTACTGCTTTCAGATTTGGTTTATCTCAAAATTACAGCTTTCAGGTTTGGTTTGTAAATAGTTTTTGAGATATAGAGAAAACATTCAAAACATATCTTAAAATTACAGCTTTCAGGTTTGGCAACCAAATGCTCCATTATCCCTTACAACCAATTCTATACCTCTTTTCCAAAAAAAAAAAAAAAAAAAAAAAAAAAAAATGGGCAGGGGTTCCCCTCATAACCTTAATAATACATATAGCTGTAACAGAAATACAAGTATCAACAATGCATACTATTTTATCAAATTTAAAATTTTGTGAAATGGTTTCCATTGCAATAAACACAGCAAAAACCACATTTTTCTCTAAATTACAGCTTTCAGGCTTGGTTTCCATGGCAACCAAATACTCCATAATCCATTACAAATTATTTTATACATGTACCTCTTTTCCAAAAAATGGTTTCCATGTCAATACACACAGCAGAAAACACGTTTTTCTCAAAATTACAGTTTCCAGGCTTGGTTTCTAAGGCAACCAAATGTTTCATTATCCATTACAACCAATTTTATACCTCTATTAAAAAACATTTGGGCAGGGGTTCCCCTTATAACCTAAGTAATACAGTAATACATGTAGCTGTAATAGAAATATAACTAATTATCAACAATAAATGCTATTTTTCTCAAAATTACAGCTTTCAGGCTTGGTTTCCATGGCAACCAAATGCTACATTATCCATTACAACCAATTTTATACCTTTTAAAAAAAATTTTGGCAGGGGTTCTTGGTATCTAAGGCAACCAAATCTTCCATTATCCATTACAACCAATTTTATACCTCTTTTCAAAAAAAAAATTGGGCAGGGTTCCCCTTATAACCTAAGTAATACATATAGCTGTAATGGAAATATAATTATCAACAATAAATACTATTTTTCTCAAAATTACGGCTTTCAGGCTTGGTTTCCATGGCAACCAAATGCTCCATTATCCATTACAGCCAATTTTATACCTCTTTTCAAACAATATTTGGACAGGGGTTCGCCTTATAACCTAAGTAATACATATAGCTGTAATAGAAATATAATTATCAACAATAAATACTATTTTTCTCAAAATTACAGCTTTCAGGCTTGGTTTCCATGGCAACCAAATGCTGCATTATCAATTACAACCAATTTTATACCTCTTTTCAAAAACAAATTAGGCAGGGGTTCCCCTTATAACCTAATTAATACATATAGCTGTTATAAAAACATAATTATCAACAATAAATACTATTTTTCTCAAAATTTCAATTTTTTGCCATGGCAAATCTTCTATTATCCATTACAACCAATTTTATACCTCTTTTCAAAAAAAATTTGGGCAGGGGTTCCCCTTATAACCTAATTAATACATTAAGCTGTAATAAAAACATAATTATCAACAATAAATACTGTATTTCTCAAAATTTCAATTTTTTGCCATCGCAAATTCTCCATTATCCATTACAACCAATTTTATACCTCTTTTCAAAAAAAAATTGGGCAGTGGTTCCCCTTATAACCTAAGTAATACATATAGCTGTAATGGAAATATAATTATCAACAATAAATACTATTTTTCTCAAAATTACAGCTTTCAGGCTTGGTTTCCATGGCAACCAAATGCTCCATTATCCATTACAGCCAATTTTATACCTCTTTTCAAAAAAAACTTTGGGCAGGGGTTCCCCTTATAACCTAAGTAATACATATAGCTGTAATGGAAATATAATTATCAACAATAAATACTATTTTTCTCAAAATTGCAGCTTTCAGGTTTGGTTTCCATGGCAACCAAATGCTCCATTATCCATTACAGCCAATTTTATACCTCTTTTCAAAAAAAATTTGGGCAGGGGTTCCCCTTATAACCTAAGTAATACATATAGCTGTAATAGAAATATAATTATCAACAATAAAAACTATTTTTCTCAAAATTACAGCTTTCAGGCTTGGTTTCCATGGCAACCAAATGCTCCATTATCAATTACAACCAATTTTACACCTCTTTTCAAAAACAAATTTGGGCAGGGGTTCCTCTTATAACCTAATTAATACATATAGCTGTAATAAAAACATAATTATCAACAATAAATAATATTTTTCTCAAAATTTCAATTTTTTGCCATGGCAAATCTTCCATTTTCCATTACAACCAATTTTATACCTCTTTTCAAAAAAGTTTTGGGCAGGGGTTCCCTTTATAACCTAAGTAATACATATAGCAGTAATGGAAATATAATTATCAACAATAAATACTATTTTTCTCAAAATTACAGCTTTCAGGCTTGGTTTCCATGGCAACCAAATGCTCCATTATCCATTACAGCCAATTTTATACCTCTTTTCAAAAAAAAATTGGGCAGGGGTTCCCCTTATAACATAAGTAATACATATAGCTGTAATAGAAATATAATTATCAACAATAAATACTATTTTTCTCAAAATTACAGCTTTCAGACTTTGTTTCCATGGCAACCAAATGCTCCATTATCCATTACAGCAAATTTTATACCTCTTTTCAAAAAAAATTTGGGCAGGGGTTCCCCTTATAACCTAAGTAATACATATAGCTGTACTGGAAATATAATAATCAACAATAAATACTTTTTTTCTCAAAATTACAGCTTTCAGGCTTGGTTTCCATGGCAACCAAACGCTCCATTATCCATTACAGCCAATTTTATACCTCTTTTCAAAAAAAATTTGGACAGGGGTTCCCCTTATAACCTAAGTAATACATATAGCTGTAATAGAAATATAATTATCAAAGATCTATACTATTTTTCTCAAAATTACAGCTTTCAGGCTTGGTTTCCATGGCAACCAAATGCTCCATTATCCATTACAGCCAATTTTATACCTCTTTTCAAAAACAAATTGGGCAGGGGTTCCCCTTATAACCTAAGTAATACATGTAGCTGTAATAGAAATATAATTAATTATCAACAATAAATGCTATTTTTCTCAAAATTACAGCTTTCAGGCTTGGTTTCCATGGCAACCAAATGGTACTTTATCCATTACAACCAATTTTATACCTTTAAAAAAAATTGGGCAGGGGTTCATGGTTTCTGAGGCAACCAAATCTTCCATTATCCATTACAACCAATTTTATACCTCTTTTCAAAAAAGTTTTGGGCAAGGGTTCCCCTTATAATCTAAGTAATACATATAGCTGTAATGGCAATATAATTATCAACAATAAATACTATTTTTCTCAAAATTACAGCTTTCAGGCTTGGTTTCGATGGCAACCAAACGCTCCATTATCCATTACAGCCAATTTTATACCTCTTTTCAAAAAAAAATTTGGACAGGGGTTCCCCTTATAACCCAAGTAATACATATAGCTGTAATAGAAATATAATTATCAACAATAAAAACTATTTTTCTCAAAATTACAGCTTTCAGGCTTTGTTTCCATGGCAACCAAACGCTCCATTATCCATTACAGCCAATTTTATACCACTTTTCAAAAAAAATTTGGACAGGGGTTCCCCTTATAACCTAAGTAATACATATAGCTGTAATAGAAATATAATTATCAACAATAAATACTATTTTTCTCAAAATTACAGCTTCCAGGCTTGGTTTCCATGGCAACCAAACGCTCCATTATCCATTACAGCCAATTTTATACCTCTTTTAAAAAAAAATTTGGACAGGGGTTTCCCCTTATAACCTAAGTAATACATATAGCTGTAATAGAAATATAATTATCAACAATAAATACTATTTTTCTCAAAATTACAGCTTTCAGGCTTGGTTTCGATGGCAACCAAATGCTCCATTATCCATTACAGCCAATTTTAGACCTCTTTTCAAAAAAAAATTTGGGCAGGGGTTCCACTTATAACCTAAGTAATATATATAGCTGTAATAGAAATATAATTATCAACAAAAAATACTATTTTTCTCAAAATTACAGCTTTCAGGCTTAGTTTCCATGGCAACCAAACGCTCCATTATCCATTACAGCCAATTTTATACCACTTTTCAAAAACAATTTGGACAGGGGTTCCCCTTATAACCTAAGTAATACATATAGCTGTAATAGAAATATAATTATCAACAATAAATACTATTTTTCTCAAAATTACAGCTTTCAGGCTTGGTTTCCATGGCAACCAAATGGTACTTTATCCATTACAACCAATTTTATACCTTTAAAAAAAATTGGGCAGGGGTTCTTGGTTTCTGAGGCAACCAAATCTTCCATTATCCATTACAACCAATTTTATACCTCTTTTCAAAAAAAA
>MJUU01013279.1:1398-13580 GCA_002080025.1 Modiolus philippinarum | reverse complement strand
TTTTCAAAAAAAATTTGGGCAAGGGTTCCCCTTATAATCTAAGTAATACATATAGCTGTAATGGAAATATAATTATCAACAATAAATACTATTTTTCTCAAAATAACAGCTTTCAGGCTTGGTTTCGATGGCAACCAAATGCTCCATTATCCATTACAGCCAATTTTAGACCTCTTTTCCAAAAAAAATTTGGGCAGGGGTTCCACTTATAACCTAAGTAATACATATAGCTGTAATAGAAATATAATTATCAACAATAAATACTATTTTTCTCAAAATTACAGCTTTCAGGCTTGGTTTCCATGGCAACCAAATGCTCCATTATCAATTACAACCAATTTTATACCTCTTTTCAAAAAAAATTTGGGCAGGGGTTCCTCTTATAACCTAATTAATACATATAGCTGTAATAAAAACATAATTATCAACAATAAATACTATTTTCCTCAAAATTTCAATTTTTTGCCATGGCAAATCTTCCATTATCCATTACAACCAATTTTATACCTCTTTTCAAAAAAATTTTGGGCAGGGGTTCCCCTTATAACATAAGTAATACATATAGCTTAAATGGAAATATAATTATCAACGATAAATACTATTTTTCTCAAAATTACAGCTTTCAGGCTTGGTTTCCATGGCAACCAAATTCTCCATTATCCATTACAGCCAATTTTATACCTCTTTTCAAAAAAAAAAATTGGGCAGGGGTTCCCCTTATAACCTAAGTACATGTAATACATATAGCTGTAATGGAAATATAATAATCAACAATAAAAACTATTTTTCTCAAAATTACAGCTTTCAGGCTTGGTTTCCATGGCAACCAAATGCTCCATTATCCATTACAGCCAATTTTATACCTCTTTTCAAAAAAATTTGGACTGGGGTTCCCCTTATAACCTAAGTAATACATATAGCTGCAATAGAAATATAATTATCGACAATAAATACTATTTTTCTCAAAATTACAGCTTTCAGGCTTGGTTTCCATTGCAACCAAATGCTCCATTATCCATTACAGCCAATTTTATACCTCTTTTCAAAAAAAAAAAAAATGGGCAGGGGTTCCCCTTATAACCTAAGTAATACATATAGCTGTAATAGAAATATAATTATCAACAATAAATACTATTTTTCCTCAAAATTACAGCTTCCAGGCTTGGTTTCCATGGCAACCAAATGCTCCATTATCCATTAAAGCCAATTTTATTCCTCTTTTCAAAAAAAAAATTGGGCAGGGGTTCCCCTTATAACCTAAGTAATACATATAGCTGTAATAGAAAGATAATTATCAACAATAAATACCATTTTTCTCAAAATTACAGCTTTCAGGCTTGGTTTTCATGGCAACCAAATGCTCCATTATCAATTACAACCAATTTTATACCTCTTTTCAAAAAAAATTTGGGCAGGGGTTCCCCTTATAACCTAATTAATACATATAGCTGTAATAAAAACATAATTATCAACAATAAATACTATTTTTCTCAAAATTTCAATTTTTTGGCATGGTTTCCATGGAAACCCTACTAATTTTTAATTTACAATGCTGTTAAACTTTACCTTACATAACACACAACCTTCCTATGAGTTTTGAAGCAACTAGTGTAAATAGTGTTAGAGTTGCAGTGAAAACATTAAAAATTTCAATTTCCCATAGACTTACTATAGGACGACCCCACCCCTTTTTGAGCCCCCCAAATGTACCCTTATTGGACCCTCTTTGAAAAAATTTTTGCTGTTTGCACATATAGATATACGGGCCTAATATCGTGTAAATAGTGTTAGAGTTGCAGTGAAAACATTAAAAATTTCAATTTCCCATAGACTTACAATAGGACGACCCCACCCCTTTTTGAGCCCCCCAAATGTACCCTTATTGGACCCTCTATAAAAAAACTTTTGCTGTTTGGACATCTAGATATAAGGGCCTAATATCCTACAAAGTTTGAAAGCTGTAGGTGTAATGGTGTCTGAGATTTTCAATGGACAAGTTCATTGCGACGAGAAGAAAGGGAAAGAAGAATAATAACTAGATTTGCAATTGCAAGCAATAGCCGATGTCACCCCAGACTCCCTATTCGATGATTCCACCTTGTTTGCAACCTCAAAATCTACCTAGAAATCAATTTTTGTTGAAATCCGACAAAGTCGAACTTTTTACCCGTTTCGGCAGCCATCTTGGAAATGGCGGCCGTTTTGAAATTTTTTGTCGCATGGATTCCTTCCTCTCATCTTACTGAACCTTTCTACAAAATATGAACTCATTCCTCTAGGCAGTTCCTGAGATATATAATCCCCAATTTTTCAACGTAAATTGGCGGCCATCTTGGAAATGGCGGCCATTTTGAAAAATTTTTATCACGGAAAGCACAACTCCTTATGCTGGTCTTCCTTCACGCCAAGTTTCATTCCTTTACTTCGAGGCATTTCAAAATAATCCTGCGGACAAAATTTATTTATTGGAAGAAGAATAATAATAACTAGATTTGCAATTGCAAGCAATAGCTGATGTCGCCTCTGGCAGCCAATTCGATGATTCCATCTTCTTCCCAGCGTCAAAATCTACCTAGAAATCAATTTTCGTTGAAATCCGACAAAGTTGAAATTTTGACGTAAAATGGCGGCCATCTTGGAAATGGCGGCCATTTTGATAAAAAAAAATTTCAAAACGCACATCTTGATATGGTGATCCAACTTTATGTCAAGTTTCATGAACTTCTGATCATGCATCGCTGAGTAATTGACCGGACAAACTTTGGCTGGAATAATAATAATAATAATAATAATAATAAGAAACGGAGGAATAACAATATGTCTCCCCGACTACGTCTGGGGCGACATAATAATAACTAGATTTGCAATTGCAAGCAATAGCTGATGTCGCCCCTGGCAGCCAATTCGATGCTTCCATCTTGTTCGCAATGTCAAAATCTACCTACAAATCAATTTTCGTTGAAATCGGACAAAGTTGAAATTTTGACGCATTTTTGGCGGCCATCTTGGAAATAGCGGCCATTTTGAAATTTTTTTTTGCATAAATTCCTTCGTCTCATTTTATTGAACATCTTTGCAAAATATGAAGAAATTCTGCAAAGCAGTTCCAGAGATATTGAATCCTCGGTTTTTTAACGTAAAATGGCGGCCATCTTGGAAATGGCGGCCATTTTGAAAAATTTTTCACCGTCATGCATAACTTCACATGGTGTTCCAACTGTGTATTAAGTATCAAATGATTCTGTCCAGGCAACTCTGAGAACTCGAGTGGACAAAAATTATTGGAAGTAAAATAATAATAATAAGAAACAATAATAACAAAGAAACGGAACAATAACAATATGTCTCCCCGACTTCGTCTGGGGCGACATAATGAGAAACGCAACAAAAACAATAAGTCCCCCAACTTCGTTTGGGAGACTTAATAATAAGAAACGCAACAAAAACAATAAGTCTCCCAACTTCGTTTGGGAGACTTAATAATAATAATATCAAAGAAACGGACCAATAACAATATGTCGTCCCGACTACGTCTGGGGCGGCATAAAAACAGCAGCAAAAATCATTAGGGAGTAAAGAATAAATGACCCATTGTTGAATGCCATAATTGAAAAATTTTGGGCCATTCATTCTAATGTTTGTTGTTTTTTATTTTGTTTACTTTTGTTTTTTTAATGGCATATTTTATTTTGTTTCATTTATTTTATTATATTTTTGTCATTTTTTATTCTGTTTATTAAATTTAATCTTCTATTAAGTTTATCACAATATCATTTTACAGATGTATATAGGATATTTCATATTTCATTTTGAAGGAGGAATGACGCAAAAATGCATTTTTAAATTCCGACAGAAAAAAAAGTATTTTATTCTGTGCACATTTTAAGAATGTAAGAAAAATCCTTTCCCCATGATACTTACTCTTTAGTCTTATTCATTTTAAGCTATTTGATACACGTGCATTTGAAACAGGTGAAGTGATATCGATATCAAAATATAGGATGTGCTATAACATTACACGCACATGTACGTTAGTTTCTTATTGCATCTTGGCGTGCATCTTTGCGTCTGCAATATTTAGCAACGTCACAAATGTAACGTCCTTTTGGTATGCATAAAAAAATTTGGCAGTGAAAGGGTTAATACATGTACATAAGGTATTTCCTGATCAACGTTGGAATAGTGATGTTCATCTTTTTTCTTCAAAATGCTACATTGTATAAGAAATTAAGTAGTTGAAATGTGCTATCTTTCATAACTATAAAACTTTTCTAAATATTTCATTTTTAACATGAAAATTTAGTTTTGCCAAAGCCCGAACTTTTTTGGTCATATCTTGTTGAACTTTCATTAAACGCACCTTAACTCAGTAGTAGTGTTTTTATGTAAGGACACTTTAGATTGAGCCAGTTGGAACACATGGGTAGGTAATCGACTGATATGGCAAAAATGATGCAAAAATCTTTTTTTGTTTGCTATACTATACACAATCTTCAAACACGTTTCTTGAGGTTTTCGATCTTGAATTTAAATTAGGAAAACCTTCAATAATTAGTACTTAAAACTTTTGTTGCCCATTAATGGTAAATTCTTAGTTTATATAACAGGTAACTTAAGAAGTAAAGATGTATAATCATGTTGATAAAAAGCAAACAACATATCATCTTTTGAAAAGAAGTAGCAATATTCAAAACGACTTTACTGAAAAGTAGTGTCGAATCGAAATGTATAGTCATGTTCTATATCGGGCATGTCTTGAATAACTAGGTGTTACAGGTGATAATTTCTATTCTTAAATTTATACACTAACTTCCATATATTATAGTAAAAAACTCTTTTTTGAAACTGTAATTCCGGAAACTCCCATTTTTCTACTGGCCTTTCGCAGTTTCCACTATACATGTTCTTTTTCGATTTTGTAGATCAGAGAATAAAAAATGCAGGTAGACATGAAGTTTATAATAGAAACAACTAACATTATATTTTAAGTTTCAAACAGATCAAGTGCGGTCGCAAAAAAGGCACAATATTTATTCTGGAATATTCACAATGCCATATCTAAATGTTTACATTGTCCATAGTTGACCAGTATTATGCAAAGAGTGGTTAAGTATTCTATTGCAATTTAATTTTGTTTAAAACCGTCAAATTTTTTAAAAACTGTAATTATCACTTTTAAGAATTTTAATATCTGTAAGCGAAACATTTGCCAATTATCAATATGTTACTCTTTTTATAAATGACTTAAGGATGTAGTACATTTTGTAAAGGTGAATTAATGAAAAATGCAGAAAATTAAACAAATAACTAAATTAAGCTAATATTTTGATAATCTGATGAAAGAAATATTTTGAACTAACTTTCATGAATATCGTAAGTTGAGTAACAAGAACATTTGGGCATTATATGGCAAACAGTTTCTCCAATAAGTGAAATGATGAAACTGTAATTGGAAGGACTGATGCAATTTTCAAAACCTCACCTTATCAACGCAAAATACATGTACAAGATATACTATGCATTATTTTATATTTTATTATTTGTCCTTTTGGTTGATTCGTTTAGTCCCTAGAAGAGAAAGAACAGAGGTAGAGAATATTACTAATTTGGAAGAAGGGTGTGCCATAAGTATGGACCGACCACTTTATAAACATTGGTCGCTTGTGACTAGTGTGTCACCCGACGAAGGAAAGTTTGAAGTAATGCATTTGACTGACCTAACAGGATCGTCTGGGATAACGAGCAATTTTACATCCAATGAGTCAATGGGAAGACTTATCAAAGAAACAATACTATTCCGAACAATCAAAACAAAAATGTTCAAGTATACTTACGACATAATACGCGAAAATCCAATACAAGTAGCAGATGAGATTTACAGAAGAGGACTGCCTATTTCATATGATATAGTCAATTTCAACTGTGAGAGTTTTGTTTGTTACTGTAAGACTGGAATAGTTTATTCAAAGCAATCACACTTCAGGAATGAGGAAGCAGAATTAATACTAGATAATTTTCTATAAATATTAAGATTGTAAGTGTTAAAAACCTTCTAGTATTTGTAGACCAAAATTTACTGTTGCTCAATATCAAGCGATGTTATGACGTTTTTTACCTATTCGTAAAATAGGCAAACTACAATATATATATATTTTTTGAAATGTTTGTAAAAAATGTCTTGGAATGACAAAAGAATTCCATTATATGTAAAAATGTTGTTTTATAAATATTTGAATATGTTGTCATTGACAATACTACAAGCACCCATAGACAGGATAGTGTCACTTGTGTAGTACATCTATATTAATTGCTTTCATTAAAGATTCAGATATTTAGTTCTTTTATGTTTCTATAGATGGAAGAAATAGACATAATTTATGTATCAAATAAAAGCTGAATTCTTAATCTTTAAATTGAAAATGATTTGGGCAATTTGATTTCTTTCTTTGGTATGAGGATTTAAAAAATATACCCATCTCCGTACAATATATTGTGAATAATAACTAAATACCGAAGTTATTGTGAATTTATTTTCTGCATATGCGCATTTCGACAACTTATGTCTCTTCAGTGCAGATAAAATCTAAATGTTGGAAGACCATCATATCACACATGTTAAAAAGCTGAAAGAGAACAAATACCCAATATGATCTAAATGTAAAGCCAAAATTAGCTAATGACAGAGCTTTGCATGAGGGAGATACTCCTTAGTTTTCAACAAAATTTACAAAAATTCAGATCTTGAAATGTTTGTAGGAAAAAAGAATTCTATAAATATTGTCAATTACATTTTTTGGCTTTGAATTTCATTTATGACAAATAGCATTGGTAATTTGTTGTACTTTCTGCACATATCTTATCAGAGATAATACAAGGCTAAAAAATCTTTGATATTTGATACTTTTGAAAAATGGATAATTTCGGGATTTTTAATATTTCGAAAATTAGACTTTTCAATGTTAGGATCGCAACAATCTGAATATATATCTTATAATTCCCTAAGTTAATGTTTTCTGATGTGTAAGCAACAAGTAAGTGTCAGAATTTTATGCTGGATATTTCATTTATGATAAAAAATGTCGAAATAAGCAACCCTCTTCCCAAAAATCAAGAAAAATTTCTCAATATTCACTCTCAAAAAGCAATGTTTTGTCTGCATTTGGGTTTATTTATATATTCCACTATATCTGACATAGAGAGGATCTTTTAATTGGAATTTAACTAATAAAATGAGGTAAATTTAGCCGTTATACTGTTTTATTTGTACAAAATTGGAATTTTCCAGAATTTCTACTGATTTGTCGATGACATGAAGATTTCTTTGGAATTTATATGCTTTAAATTATTGATGCTATATAATTACAGCATGCATGAGATTAATGTACAAATTTGCAAATTGTTCAGACAAACTGACGACTCACAAAATGCACAGATTCAACTCTTTCCTGTAAATAAAAATACCACCTTGTTAATTTTATTTCGCAGCAAACGTTACAGATTTGTAATTAGAATGAAAGTGTTTACTACACATAGATACCTGCATAAGGACATCCTTATAATTTAAATGTTTGAAACTTCTACAGCCTTAAAAAATATAAGAGTTATCTTTATAATGTCTAAATATTATATATAATTATTTTCGTTATTTTAGTCATAAAATAAACATTAGTATATGGCGTCTTGTTTGATTTTCGAATGCTATTATTCATCTTAATGATAAAATGCGATATAAAAACTAAGTACAATTTTGCTATGCATTTATGGGAAGTGTTAAGTATTTTTCATTTATTAAGTTAAGTAAATGAAATTCCACGATAGTTATGTTAACATCGTCATGCAAGTAGTGATGCAAATACTTTGTTTACAATAATTTAAAAAATCATCTGTAAAATGGATGTAAGAAAACATTTTCCCTTACGTAAAATGCATTGAAAAGAATGGTGTTAATTTTACGGTACTTATTGAGATGTTATGATCGGATCTAGATAACCAATTCTCACTGTCTCCTTTATTTGTTACTTATTATGTAGTGGTATCTATTTAAACGGAGCTTTAGATAAACAAACAGTTTACTTTTGGAGGACATTAGTGTAGTTATCTTGAAATAAAGGTGTTAAAGGAGTAGGGGCGGTAAGAGCCTTATTTGGCCATGAAAAATAAATTTGGTTGAATTCACAGAATTGTCTCATTGGAATGTTCTTTGGGTATGGGTTTTCAGGAAACAGTAACATTTCTCAAATATTGATGCATGATCATTGAGCCTTTAAGGGTAGAAGAAGGGACAAATTGAAAATTTTGTAGAAAAGTGACAAATTTGATACATCGGCAAACGAATACCGAAGCAAGAAAAGGAAAGGGGAAATTCTAAAATCATAAATCCAAAATCACTTCAATTCACAGAAACACGGATTCAGACAGTATGACAAAGACAAAACAAACAAACAAAAATGAACAAGAACGCCACAAAACTAAAGCACTAGCAGTGTGATCCCCTGTAAAAACTGAGGTATCATCAGGTGCTCCGGAAGGGTAAGCATGATCTGCTCCACGCGTGGCACCCGTCACACTTCCAATGAAAAGACCGGTTTCGTCTCAGTCGGTGTTATTCAGTCCGGTAACAAACTCTGGATCTACCGAAAAATATCTGTTCTCATTCTGAAACAGAAACATTGTACTGGTCTGTCAAATCGTGGTGACGACCGCAAAACTTCTTGGATGTAGCGTTGCTCGACAATTAGCAAAGAATTCCGCTTAAACCGGTGCCAGGGGCCGTCTTGAACTTACTATGAAGTATGAGCAAAGCTCATTGTTGAAGGCCTCATGGTGACTTCAAGATGAAGAACATCAATAAAAGCGTTGTTCCTTTGCTTGTTTTTTACCATGTATTTGTAGAGACTTTGTCTCATGTGCATTTACTCCATATCCTTTTATTCACCATTTACGACTGGAGTTTGTCTCTCCTGCAGTGTGGAGTCCGTAAAACGATTCCCCGTGCGAAAGATGTATGCTCTCTATATTTTTCTGTTATGGTGTACTTGTGCGTGAGAGAATTTCTCATATGGATATGCTATTGATACTTTCAAATTTTGGCTATTATTTTTGTAATTTTCGAAATGTAATCCAGACCACCTGTTTTAAGTGCCCACATCTCACTATTTTATAACGCCAAGTTTTCTTACATTCGACTTGATGAGTGCCCTGTGTTTGTCTATATGTTGTAGTTGTCCACTAGCTTAATACGCTAGTGCTTTTGTCGGGCAAAGGATGACAGTGATTGTAAGAGCACTTTGCCAGTTTAATTGATGTTTGTTGACAATCCCGCACCCATGACAAAGAAAGACATGAATGTAGAGTTGCTCGACAATTAGCAAAGAATTCCGCTTAAACCGGTGCTAGGGGCCGTCTTGAACTTACTATGAGGTATGAGCAAAGCTCATTGTTGAAGGCCTCATGGTGACTTCAAGATGAAGAACAACAATAAAAGCGTTGTTCCTTTGCTTGTTTTTTACCATGTATTTGTAGAGACTTTGTCTCATGTGCATTTACTCCATATCCTTTTATTCACCATTTACGACTGGAGTTTGTCTCTCCTGCAGTGTGGAGTCCGTAAAACGATTCCCCGTGCGAAAGATGTATGCTCTCTATATTTTTCTGTTATGGTGTACTTGTGCGTGAGAGAATTTCTCATATGGGTATACTATTGATACTTTCAAATTTTGGCAATTATTTTTGTAATTTTCGAAATGTAATCCAGACCACCTGTTTTAAGTGCCCACATCTCACTATTTTATAACGCCACGTTTTCTTTCATTCGACTTGATGAGTGCCCTGTGTTTGTCTATATGTTGTAGTTGTCCACTAGCTTAATACACTAGTGCTTTTGTCGGGCAAAGGATGACAGTGATTGTAAGAGCACTTTGCCAGTTTAATTGATGTTTGTTGACAATCCCGCACCCATGACCAAGAAAGACATGGATGTAGCGTTGCTCGACAATTAGCAAAGAATTCCGCTTAAACCGGTGCTAGGGGCCGTCTTGAACTTACTATGAGGTATGAGCAAAGCTCATTGTTGAAGGCCTCATGGTGACTTCAAGATGAAGAACAACAATAAAAGCAGTAGTATATGAGTACAGTTCGGTTAGGATTTGAGGTGGTGGATCGTGGTGGATCACCGGAAGTGACGTAGGCCGGAAGTGACGTTACGGAAGTCACATGACCGGAAGCGGAAGTCACGTGACCAGAACACGAAGTGTTTTTACTGCGGATGCGCAACCGGAAGTGACCCTTTTTGAAGCCCTATACGGCCATTTTGACCGGAAATGACGTGTTGAAAGAGTGCAAGACCCCGCAGGGGCCTCGTGTGACCTTACTGCAATGTACATGCGCAACCGGAAGTGGGCGTAGCCCCATATGTAAACCGGAAGTAGGTGTTTATCTACTGTAAGTAGCCATATTGACCGGAAATGACGTGTTGGAACAACACGTCACCCCGCAGGGGTGTTGTGTGACCATACTACAATGTACATGCGCGACCGGAAGGTGGTGTGTATCTACTGTAAGTAGCCATGTTGACCGGAAATGACGTGTTGAAATAGTGCAAGACCCCGCAGGGGTGTTGCATGACCTTACTTCAATGTACATGCGCGACTGGAAGTGGGCGTAGCCCCATATATAAACCGAAAGTTGTCTTATTGGAAGCCCTATTCGGCCATTTTGATGGGCAGTCAGGTCTTTTCCCTAGTCGGAACGACTCGGGCATGGTCTTTCGGATGGTTTCATTTGTATCATATCCCTTTTTCAATGTTCTTCTTTGTATTTTCTTCCTTTTACATCCAATTTTTAGTTATTTCTCTCTTGTCCCACCCTTTTTATTGTTATTATACTTTTTCAACGCCTTTTCAGTATTGTTATGCAATCCAATGTTTAACCTTATATCCGGCCGTTGTCATTCAGCAATTGTCGTTGTATTTCTGTAGGTGTCTTCTATCAGGTCCGCGTTTGTCAAAGGGACATAACTCTTGCTACTTAATTCCCGCGTTTTTTTATCTGTTGTAATAGCATTTCACTGTTTTCCGTATTGTTCTTTGTAATTTCTCCCTTCTCATCCAATGTTTAGACTAAAGTCCTCTTGTGTAACCTTTTGTATGTGTTATTTTATTATTTTCTCTTTATTTTATAATTATCTTTCCTTTTCATCCAATCCTTAGAGGTATTTCCCTTTTCCCCGCCAAATTCCTATAGTGTCGTCTGCTATTGCCATTTTGTTTCCTATTATATTACATAATTATCCCCCTTTTTCATTCAATTCTTAAAGTGATTTCCTTTTCCCTACCAAATTTCTATAATAATGTTGTCTGCTATTGGTTTTTTTATTATTGTTTCCGATTTTATTTCATAATTATTTCCCCTTTTCATCCAATTCTAAGAGTTATTTCCCCATACCTGCCTAATATCTATACTGTCGCCTGATATTTTTAGATTTCCCGCCATTTGTCATCCAATCCTTAGATGTATTTCCCCTTTGTCGCCATAATTATATAGTGTCGTCTGCTATTTTTAGCCTTCCCGCCATTTTTTCATCCAATTCGTAGAATTATATCCCCTTTTTCACATTATTTCATAACCAACTTCCTTTATCTAACAACTAACCCTAACCTAAGTTGCTATGACAACTCTTTATTTATTTATTTTTATATTTGAATGTTATTCTGTTATTTATTTCTAACTATTACAGTTATTTTTCTTTTTTTCTATTTTTGAATGTCATACTATTTTTTTCTTTCAAAATATCGATTACCTTACCCTAACTTTACTTAGTTTCACCCTTACCCTGACTTCAAACCCTTAATGATAACCTTAGACCCTATCACTTACATTACACCATAACTCTTACCTTAACCTTACAGAAACCTAACCCTATTACTAGTATCTTAACCCTAACCTTTAAGTTATTCACACTGACACCAACACTTAGCCCTTAACCTAAACATAAGCACTATCATAATAATCTAGCCCTAACTTAATACTAACACAACGCCGAATCCTGAACTATTCTTAAGCTCTGTAACAACCTCGAACTTAACCCTTTTACTAACTTTTTAACCCTAACCCTTTTACTAACTCTTAACCCTTACCTTTAAGCTAATCACCCATTTACTAACAGTGAGCCCTTAACTTAGACA
>MJUU01013276.1:13015-27446 GCA_002080025.1 Modiolus philippinarum | reverse complement strand
GAATACTGCTAACGTGTGCTTCTCATTGCATAGCGGGTACGTGTCCGAAGTTTTACATGTAAACGTCATGAAATTATGTGCTGACGTCATACGCGTTGAAATTCATTTTAAGAACACTGACAATGTTTTGATAATATTTGAACCATATAGACAGTCGAAAATTCGAGTATTTTTAACTTATGACACAGGATTTGGAGATACGACTACTCTTACGAGTGGTCTCGAGTACTCGTAAGTTTACGATCAAAATCTTAGGAAAATCGTAGCTACGATTTTGATGTGAAACGGCCGCCAGGTTTTTAGTATAACCCAAAAACAACGACTAAAAAAAGTTCCGGACCTTAATTCACTTCTCGTCATCATAATATCATGTCCACATAACGTAATGACAAAACCACAGAACGTAAAGTCAATGTATATCGGCAACACGTAAAGAAAACACCACATAACGTAAAGACAACTCCACATAACGTAATAGTAAAACCACATAACGTAAAGGCAAAACCACATAACGTTAAGGCAAAACCACATAACGTAAAGTCAAAACCACACAACGTAAAGTCAAAACCACATAACGTAAAGTCAAAATCACATAACGTAAAGTCAAAATCACAAAACGTAAAGTTAAAACCACATAACATAAAGTAAAAACCACAAAACGTAAAGATAAACTGACATAACGTAAATAAAACACCACCCAACGTAATGATATATCGACAGCACGTAATTATATGTACACATCATAAGACAGTTTTGGCGTTCCATAAAGAGGCTTCTCTCTCAGTGAACTGCTTTCGCGTGTCTCGAAGGAGAACATGGTTACAGTTCCTTTCAATGGGCAGAACGATATTGAGCTTTAGGACACACTATATGTACTTTGAAAGGAGACAAAGTTCCGTGATATCAAAAAGTATAAAAAGACTGGTATTGATGGAATCAAATCAAATACGGGACCGACCATTTAAAGGGGGGCTATGGTTTTTTTCTTAACAAAATATTTTGGAGCCGATTTTATGCCAAATTGATGAAAAAAAAATTTCTGAAGGATGCTTTCTGTCTAAAAAAATTATGTTAATTTTGAAAACAAAATTTAGATGATACACGTGAAAAAAATAAATAAATCTGTCCAGAAAAAAACCACACCCCCCACCTGCAGGTTAAATGGTCGGTCCCTAACACCTTGTAAAGATAACAATAACCAACGAGCACTGACTGGATTTGATTTAAACATATTTATTTCGCTCACAAATGCAAAGGGGATCAGACACAAGTTATTACAACTTATAAAAGTCTTCTCCCATGCATATACAATACAGTTACAACTAGAAATACTATGAGCATAGCTCACTAAATGATACCATCGCTTCCCTACATAAGCTACATGGATGGTAGTGTTCAAGTTAGGCTATTGGAAATCAAAAAAATGTTAGATCAAAAGCTAAAATAGGAGGTGCACTATAACCTTACTTGATAAAGAATATCTGAAATTTTTATCAAATTCCATTCATTGGTTTAGATGGAGTTGCAGATTGCATACATGTACCAGTAACGTCCTCCCCAATGATAGTGCATGGTTAAGTCCATGTATGGCTATTGGAACCCCCCAAAATTGGTCAGATCAAAATCTAAAATTAGAGGTGCTCAATGGCATCATGTGATAAAGATTCTCTGTAATATTTCATCAAATTTCATTCTTTGATTAAGGGGGAGTTGCAGATTGTATACCAGAACCCCTTCCCCAAATGACAATGCATGCAGTTAGGCTATGGGGAACCCAAGAAATTTATCAGATCAAAATCTAAAATAGGAGGTGAACATGGCATCATGTTATAAAGAGTTTCTGAAAGTTCCATCAAATTCCGTTCATTGGTTTAGGAGGAGTTGCGGATTGCATACCAGTACCCCCATGACAATACATGGGTAAGTCCATGTATGGCTATCTAAAACCCAAAAAATTGATCAGATAAAAATTTAAAACAGGAGGTGCACATGGCATCATGTAATAAAGATTCTCTGAAAGTTTCATCAAATTCCATTCATTGGTTTAGGAGGAGTTGCGGATACAATTTCGAACGGACGGACAGACGGACGGACACAACGAATATTATATACCCCACTTTTTTTCAAAAAGCGGAGGTATAATAATAATAGAGCATGTTAATTTAAGACATATATATCAATATTCATATTAAAGAAAGAAGAAAATGCAAACTGTACACAAGCTGAATTGATGATAACAAGATTGCTACACGTAGCCATATGTCCCCTGCTGCACAAGAAACTTAAAATCCCACATGTTAGAAATATGGTGGAAGTAACTAACTTCCAGTGTTGTATTGATCTAAACATAGCAATAAAATTAACAAAAGCATTAAAGATGCAACAGCCAGGTTCTAGTTTACACAAATTCCTAAAATCAAAACATGAA
Organism: Modiolus philippinarum; assembly: GCA_002080025.1. Lineage (NCBI taxonomy): Eukaryota > Metazoa > Mollusca > Bivalvia > Mytilida > Modiolidae > Modiolus > Modiolus philippinarum. Next base: position 25,018 of record MJUU01013276.1, on the reverse strand, counting down.
GCAGAATAGTTTTTTTTTTTCGAAAATTTCAGTGCTCTTGTCTGGTTTCAATAGCAACTGCAAGCACCCCACAACCCATTACAACCAATTTTACATCACCTTTAAAAAAAGAAAAATTGGGAAGGGGTTCCCCTTATAATCTAGCTGATACATACTGCTGAAATCGTATCACTTTTTTCTACATTTTCAGTGCTCTTGTTTGGTTTCCATGTCAACTAAAAGCTCCACTGTCCATTACAACCCATATCAGACTATCACTGAAAAAAATGGACAGGGTTCCCCTTATAATCTAGGTAACACATATTGCTAAAATCAAACATTCCCCCCCCTTCAAAAAAAATTTGGGGGGGGGCAGGGGTTCCCCTTACAATCTAGTTAATACATATTGCTTAAATTGTAAAAAAAATACTTTTTTTGTAAAAATTCACTTTTCTGGCTTTGTTTTCCATGGCAACAAAAAGCTCTACTATCAATTACCAACCATTTTAGACCTCAATTGGAAAAAATTTGGGCAGGAGTTCCCCTTATAACTAAGGTAATAGATATTGCTGAAATCAATCATTTTGGGTCCAATTTTCAAAAAAAAATTGGGCGGAGGTTCCCCTTATAATCTAGATAATACATATTGCTGAAATCGAAAAAAAAATATGAAACAGAATACTTTTTTCTAAAAATTCAGATTTCTTGTTTGGTTTCCATGGTTACCTAACGCTCCACTATCCATTACAACCGATTTCAGACCACCATTTCAAAAAAAATTGGGCAGAGGTTCCCTTTACAATTTAAGTAATACATATTGCTGAAATCAAACATTCCAAGCCCCCCCCCCTCCCCCCTTTAAAAAATATTTGGGGCAGGGATTACCCTTATAATCTAGTTAATATAGTAATAAAAATCTAGCAAAATACTTTTTTTCTAAATTACAGTCTTCTGGTTTGGTTTTCGTGGCAACCGAAAGCTCCGCTATCTATTACAACCCATTTAAGACCACCATTCCAAAAAAAAATGAGGCAGGGGTTCACCTTATCCTTTAAGTAATACATATTGTAGACCGAATTCTTCTGCCTCTATGGTGCAAATATTACCTATTTATCGTTTATGTTTTCTATTTGGACTTTTATTTTTATTTTTTTATTTTTGCTGTGGGGCAACAGCAAAAATTAAAAAATAAAAATAAAAGTCCAAATAGAAAACATAAACGATAAATAGGTAATATTTGCACCATAGAGGCAGAAGAATTCGGTTTATACATATTGCTGACATTGAAAAGATTTCGAAATCATCCGGCCTTACAACAGTCTGGCCCTATGCCAGTCCAGCCTTATGACAATCCGGCCTTGGTCTATCCGTCCCTGTATTGTTAATTGATACTATATCGTTGTTTTGTTCAGTTTGGTCATGATATCGGAGATAGAAAGTCGTATTATTTATTGTTCAGACTTATATTGATGCATTTTAAATTTGTCATAAAAAATTGCTGCAGAATATAGGTACAAAGGAGTTTTAACCACTTACGAAAACGTACAATGAGGGATAGCCTCTGAACTGCGTACCAAATTTATTTTTATTTGAAATGTTAGCAATACCTATATTTAAGAAACATATTGCAGACTGAGAATGCCGAAAGAACAAAATTAAAGTGGATTAAATAAATCAGAGTCCAGATTCACGGCAAATATGGGAACACTAGAAATAAAAGACCAAAGTCACGATACACAAACATGCTAAATATACAAATGTAACACTAAAAACTTCAGGACATGAGTATGCTTTCCATCTTCCAAGGTATAAAATTGGCCTATGAAGTTGAATTTTTCTTATGGTAAAAACAAATAAAACTTCTTATTACAAATTTTCGCGGAAAACAACAGTAATACATAAATTATCGTAAGGCCGGATCGACTTTCAAGACAGGGCCGGATTGGAATGAGGCCGGAAAGTACAGGGCCGGATAGGCAGGGACGGATTTGTCGTAAGGCCGGAACGTCTTGTTACCGTTTGAAAAAAAAACAGCCATCACTGAAAGATATGCATTGTTGCTAAATAGAACCCTAAAAATAATCAGCCTTTGAGAGTTTCAGGAAATTTACCTAAACTAGTATTTTTTTATTCTAAGATTTTTTTAAACTCTATCGTTCTGTGAAGCTTTGACAACTTCGCAAAATAAATAGTGAATAAGTTTATTACCTTCCTTGGTTTTATTACCTCCCTTTTCAAGATCATGACTTTTTATTAAATTTCATTTTTGTCAAAGACATCCCCAAAAAGTGTTTTGATGTACATATCTAAGCCAATTTGATGTATTGTACGTGTTCTAGCAATAAAAGGAACAGTTTTATTTGAAAAATAAAACTTGTTGCCATTTTTATTATTAATAATACCAAACACGAGATTTTTTGCTTACTATCCTGCTTAAATGTTAATTATTCAAAAAGCTTCAGTCCGATATTACCCCAAAAATTGCTATGATCTAGTACATATGGTGACTTACAATCATGTAAAATTTGAAGGAAATGTGAGTAGTTGTTTCTAAGGAGTTGCGTCCACAAGATCTGTTATTGTAAAACATTGTTAAATTTCTCAAGTCTAATAACTCCTACAATATATGACGAATCAAAACGGCAATGCGATATGATCTAGTACATATAGTGACTGACAATCCTGTAAAATAAGAATGAATTATGACCAGTGGTTTCTGAGGAGTTGCGTCCACAAGATTTGCCATTGTATAACAATATGAAAATATTGCGTCCACAAGATTTGCCATTGTGTAACAATATGAAAATATTCAAAGTCCCATAACTCATCTCTGTGTGTGTGTGTGTATGTGTGTGATATAAGAAGAGTATAAATCTCAAAGATGTTTTCATTCTGATGTGTTGTTGCATGCGCAAGCCAATCACTTCGTGTTCCGTTCACGTGTCTTCGGGTGACGTCGCTTCCGGTCTACGTCACTTCCGGCTCCACCACCACAAATGTGAGGTGAACTGTCCCTATATACTTCTTCAGTCTTATGGCTTTTGACTAGGGGCAACCGAACAAAAAATTAATGAGATGGTCCACCCAGAACCATAATTACAATTGCTGCTTATACACTGCATGCTTATATAACCGCTCAAGCACATTTAAAATTGTATATATCTATATGGAGAAATTTTACAAGCTAGCCCAATATTGATTGAGAGTGGAACCCAAACAAGAAGGCTACTTGGGATCTGGGACTAATCCTTCCCAGTTAGGATTAAGGTTGATAAACTAGATAACACAGTTAAAGAGTTCAGAAAACAGGAGTTTTGGAGATATTTTTTTGCTCTTTTTGTCAATTTCCACTAATTTCTGTAAAAAACTTTAGGATGATCGCTTATCGCTTTTGTTAAAGACATATAAAACATGTTTTATATGTCTCTGCTTTGGGTTATTTCTGTCAGATTTTTGGACTTCTCTGGTTTTATTCATTCATCACAGTATTTTTGCCCATGAACCTCCATATATTGTTTGATAACTTTATTTTATATATCTTCAGCAGCATTCTGACAAAATTTCATTAAATCGTATTTGTTTTGTCATTATCGTTCATGAATAACTGCTAATGTTAAACTTATGAAAAGGGAGTTCAGCTAATTTCCTGTTAAATTTGACCCCCCCCCCCCAAATTTGAATCTCTTTAGTTTATCTCAAAAACGACATCAGCAAAATATCAATTTTTTCTCTTTAATTACTTCTTTTTCAGTTTTATTAGAAAAAAAGATAATTATTTGAAATTATATTTATTTTCCAGCGAACATCCTTAATTTTTTTTACCCAAACACGCACTTTTTCGTCCGGAAATTTATCCACGTCGTGTCGACAATTGGTTCTTTAACCGGAAATTTATCATAGTGGGGCGAAAACAGGGAAACTTTTCTCTTTCAAAGGCAAGTTAAGTTATCACAGTCTATGTATCATAAACGATTGTTTTATGTATAAATAAGACATTTTTACTTGACACCTTAAATTAGAATCAAAACGAAGTCAAACTCAAAGAAGGGGAAGCATACAGACCCAGTCTCCTTCACTACAGTACACTGCTGACTACTCAGTCTGTACTGTAGTCTTCAGTTCAAGACTTGGTGTCACAAGCATAATTTTGTGTTAGGCAGAACAGACCGTGTAACAAGTATATAGCTACATGTATATACTTGTCACATGACCTTGCCATTGATAGAAACAAATTCCTGTGTATTGATGTCGCCTTCTCAAAACCCTACTGCCGTTGTAGAGTCCTATAACATTTATTTAAGCCTTCGTTTGTTGTGCGACTTTTTTATATTTGGACATTTATATGCAATGTCCAAATATAAAATGCCACACAACAAATGAAGGCTTATGTTATAGGACTACTGCCGTGAGTACTGGGCCAGTACACAGACACTGTGTGATTAGTTTGGGGACCCAAACCTAGGCAGTAACTAGCTAAAATTATTATCACATCATATCAAATCTAAATGATATCCACTAATCTTTAGCAGAGACATATAATTAAAGAGATTGGCAACATTACGAATTCTCAGGAAATCGCGCTGCCATCAAGACTTAGATAAAACATCCACTTCACAACAATTAATCACTAATTTCTCAATAAAATATGTCAATGTCATAATAGAAGTATCTAAACTCTATGAACAAGGTAAAATACTTTACACTTTTCGTAACTAGGAAGTTCTAATCGCGGAAATAAAAGAGGAGTTTCAAAAGTCAACATGGGACACAACTATCATCGTCAATCGATTTCCACACGAAGTCTCCGCTTTCTTTGCCAATATCTTTTTTGTTTATCAATATTTTTCATTCAAATTGCTTAAACTGTACTATAAAATTATTAAGGAGAACAGTTCACTTTTCGGTTTAGAAATATGTAGACTAAATTAAAAGTAGTTTAAGAAGTTCTGGTGTTGCCGTATCATGTTAGTTGTGATTTATATGGGGTGATAGTAGAGTTGCCAATCTCTTTAATTATATGTCTCTGTCTATAGTAACAAGATAAAAATTCTGTATAACAGTCAGCGTCTTTTGTAGAAAAAGTTACGCTTTTGATGGGTATCCATCTTTGTTACAAACAGTTGAAGTGCTCCAAAGAGCTTTAAACAATATTGGTATTGACCAAGCATGGAAGAAATAGCAAGCATACCACCATTAAGTAAAAGAAGAAAATGCAAAGCTATGATACAGGCCACCAAGTACCAATGTCTTCATGATCATTCAATGAGCCAGAGAATGAAACAATGATCCTCAGGTAGACTCAAAAGATCCAGTTTTGCACTGGAGACCAGTGCATTACAACGAAAACATCAGGAAGCTATGCCAAAAGTGGTTAAACCAATAGAGATCACACTTAAGATCAGCCCCCATGCAGAGAAAACTGGAAATGTCACCCTACACACCGCAGTCCCACAACTCATTGCTAAAAACAAACAATCAGATCTATTCAAAAAAACTTTAACACTCAGTATGCTTGAAGATCAGTATCCCTCAACAACATGGGTAAGAGTTCATACAGACTGATCAGCCAAAAATGCAACAACAGAAGGAGGAGCTGGTACCTACATTGAATATCCAAATGGTGAAAATCAGTCAGAGGCATTACCAACAGGCCTTCATTGTTCAACTATAAAGCTGAAGAAGAAGCCCTCAGACATGCAGTACATTCCATCAGAGACAAGACCAACAAAACAACATGTGTAGTATTTCTGACAGATGCCCTATCTGTTCTGCATTCAATCATCAACGGAAATCTTCCTGAACTTGAACAAGATCTCTATAACATAGGAAGCCTTCAAACAGCAGTACAATGGATACCTTCTCACTGGGGAATCTGGGGAAATGAAAAAGCTGGTCACCTAGCAAAGGAGGGTGCCAAACAAAACAATGTGAAAACCCAGTCAGCTTCACAGAGATGAAAACCATCATCAAATCTCCACACAGAACCCCCCAGCTACAAGACAGCTATCACCAGCTGAATAGATCAGAGCACCAATCAACCATCTTCCAGCTCAGGACTGGACATAACAGACTTAACTAACACCTCTACAGAGTCATGAAAGTTATTCCATCACCAATGTGTTCATGTGGAGAAGCTGAGCAGAATACTGAATATCTCCTACAATTCTGCAAACTACACAAGGCACTGAGAGACAACATTTGTCAAAAACCAACAATATTACAAGAAAAGCTTTATGGACCAGTGGAAGCCTTACTGAAGACCACCAGATTTGTAGAGGAGACTGGAACTCAGTGTAAAGGTGAACAAAAAGAAGAAGACCGAGAAACAATTTTAAAGAGACATGATGCATTACATAGCAAAACAAAGCAATTAACTTCATTCGCTTACTCAGCACACATCCCAAAACTGGGACCACATGATACTAGTAACGAATCCGCTCTTGTTCAACAAAATATTGAAAAGTGTCTTGATGTTCAAGGAGAGTATGATTATATTAAAGACTTGCTCACAAAAGTTAAACTACCAAATGAAATAAAAATATTTGAAAATAAGATGGGTATAAAACTAGAAGATCAACAACATCTTGTATCAACGGAATTCACCTTCCTGCTTTTCTGGATTGATGTTGTTGCGGCACTATCAGGTTACTGTTGGGAAAAATTTTTCCTTATGCTTGAATTTTCCTGGTATCTTGACATCAGATCACAGAACAAAACCTGATAGTGCAGTGGTGACCCTATCCAAGTTTCTGGAGTTACATCCCCTAATAAAAAGTAAACAGCTATTTAGTGTAATTTTTAACATAGAATATAACGATGCCATAACTTTGGATTGAAGAAAGTCTTGGTCAAATAACTTGGATGTGATATTGATAGTATAACCCAGGGTTAAAATTCAACATACATTGTACTTTTCACAGAAGATTTCATCACCAATGTGTCCATGTGGAGAAGCTGAGCAGAATACTGAATATCTCCTACAATTCTGCAAACTACACAAGGCACTGAGAGACAACATATGTCAAAAACCAACAACATTACAAGAAAAGCTTTACGGACCAGTGGAAGCCTTACAGAAGACCACCAGATTTGTAGAGGAGACTGGAACTCAAGTGTAAAGACGAACGAAAAGAAGAAGACTGAGAAACAATTTTAAAGAGACATGATGCATTACATAGCAAAACAAAGCAATTAACTGCATTCGCTTACTCAGCACACATCCCAAAACCGGGACCACATGATACTAGTAACGACTCCGCTCTTGTTCAACAAAATATTGAAAAGTGTCTTGATGTTCAAGGAGAGTATGAGTATATTAAAGACTTGCTCACAAAAGTTAAACTACCAAATGAAATAAAAATATTTGAAAATAAGATGGGTATAAAACTAGAAGATCAACAACATCTTGTATCAACGGAATTCACCTTCCTGCTTTTCTGGATTGGTGTACGTATATGTTGTTGCGGCACTATCAGGTTACTGTTGGGAAAAATTTTTCTTTATGCTTGAATTTTCCTGGTATCATGACATCAGATCACAGAACAAAACCTGATAGTGCAGTGGTGGCCCTATCCAAGTTTCTGGAGTTACATCCCCTAATAAAAAATAAACAGCTATTTAGTGTAATTTTTAACATAGAATATAACGATGCCATAACTTTGGATTGAAGAAAGTTTTGGTCAAATAACTTGGATGTGATATTGATAGTATAACCCAGGGTTATAATTCAACATACATTGTACTTTTCACAGAAGATTTCAGGATGCTCACCTGTACAGGTAAGTTGCAGGTAATCGTTAATTGCACTTAAAGATCACAAAGTATGACAGTGACTTGATGAAGATCTGGTCAAAAGCTGCACAAAGTAGTTAAAAAAATACTCAGGAGTTAATATTATACTATGTTTGAATTAGAATGTCCAGAAATTAACCCCAAAAAATTCAGCCAATAAGGAAACACACAATAAAGAACACTTAGATTAATGAGTATGACAGTGAAAAGGACAAATAGACCTGGTAGTTAAAAACACAAAAAATTGCAACAAAGAAATCAAATAGAAAACCAAAAGAAATAATAATTTAATAATAAAAAAAATTAAAAAAAAAAACAAATTTTTAAAATTACATCAACAGACCTATGTATATTTTTGTACCTCATATGATTATCAAAGAACAAAAAAAGTCGCATCCATGGAAATTTTTTAAATAGATGTTAAAAATGAAAGAAACTGGTGTTGAAAATGCACTCCAAAATAAAGTTTTTTAGAAGTGTAAAACTATAAAATTGTTATAACCTTGGTTATTGAACATAACTTGATTGCAATCACATAAACGACTCAAAGCAATACAATCCAAAGATTAACTTTGACAAAAAGACTAAAATGTATACAAACAACACCCATGCACACAAAAAGGGTATTCAACTGACACTTATCAAATATATACTTCATAATTTTAACAAAATAACGTGTGTCTTCCGCATGAAAGCAATAAACAAAAAATCAAAGAAAGTCATGCACAGGACAAAGAAAGGCAAAAACCAGGAAAATATTACATGTTTTTAGGGATATATGCTTACTTTGTAATTTATGTCACCACCTGGTCTTCTTATTTTCAATTTTTAAATGCACAGTAGAAATTTCGGAGCCCAGCTTTTGTATATTTTAAAAATTTTTGCACTGAACTGAACAGACAAATAGTTCATAGTTATTTAATATTTATATTATAAATACATGTACATGTATGTAGGCTTTATACATGTAGTTGAGCTCATTTTGATATTAATGGCTGACATATTCCAAGAAACCCTAAAAATTTTGGTTGTCAAAACTGGGAAAACATTTTTGGGGAAATTTTGGTCTCCCAGCTGAATTTTTGGTTGTTTTGCCATCTAGTGTAGGTGTGAACCGACCTGATACTTAGAATTTTGGTTTTACAGATTTTAGAGGCCCTTGGAGCAAATTTTGTTCATTTGTTAATCTTGATTCCATCATAACTGTAAGTCCACCGAACTTGCAGGATATATTGTTCAACTAGTGTAGTTGTGCACCTGATACTTAGAATTCAGGTTTGAAAGATTTCAGAGGGTCATGGAGCCAAAATAACTCATTCCTTAATATGATTTGTTAATCCACAACTTCATCACACTTTTAAGCCAGATTCCATCCAATCTTGCAGGATATATTGTTTGAATGATTGAGTTTTGGTTCTGATACATAAAATTTCGATTTTACAAATTTTAGATGTTGCTCATTTAATTCAGATTGTTATAAATCTGGAACTCCTTCAATACTGTAAAGTCATATTCCAACCAAACTTTCAGGATATATTGTTCGCCTGATATAATTGCACACCTGATACTTAAAATTTTGATTTTACAGATTTTAGACATTCATTGAGACAAAAAAGTTCATTTGTATATTTGGTTTGTTAATCTGTGACTCCTTGAATCTGTCTTCCAGATATAATTCCAACCAAACTTTCAGTACATCTGATTATGAACATTATGCTTAACTTTTTTACACATTTTAGAGGTTTGTCAAGACAGCATGGCTCATTCCATAATTCAGTTTGTTAATCTGCAAGTCCTTCAAAACTGTAAGTCATATTCTGAACAAATTTGCAGAATATGTTTTTATCCTAAAATAGACATGCACCTGATGATTTAAATTTAATTTTACGGATTTTAGAGGTTCACTGGGCCAAAAATGGCTCTACTGTACCACTGGCAACACAAGTGTTCCATGGAACACCCATAATTTTTTTCTTTACTATGTGTCCAGCTAATGACTCTGTCAAGCTCTTTATTGGGGTCTCCTTGGAGCGTCCCTTTCCCAAAATCCCGGCAATATTATTTTAACTTTCCCGTTTCACGAGCAGAAAAATGTTTTACAAAGACACTCAAACAATCTCCATTTTCCAGTTTACAGGACTTTTTTAGCGTTTCCTGCTTCACGTTCAACACCCTTTCCCGTTTTCAAGGCAAGTTATTTTTTTTGAAAATCCCATTTCCAATACACTTTAAAAGCCCAATCCCGCTTAAACCCCATTTAGACCCACTTTACTGTGTCCATTTAATTACTGTGTCAAGCTCTTTACTGTGTCCACATTCACTTTAGATTTATACACTTCTTCAAATTTCAGTGCTCAACATGCTGGATTCTATTTATGCTACTCTTGGCTTAGAATTTATGTCTACACTTTCTGAAATTGGGTAGTTAATGCAGGGGATTCTTTTTCAAAAAAGAATTACAAATGTAAAAAAAAAAGTATCTATGGTATACAATATGTACATGAGGCAATTTATGTCCAAAATAATTTTGAGTAGGGGGCATTTTTCAGGGTAGGTACAGTACAGTCATAGATAGTTAATTGGTGAATTTCCTTGCATCCACTAAAAAATTCTTCTCATTTCCATGCATAAAAACACTCAACATGCTCAAATTCACTAAAAAACACGTAATTATCAGACTTTAAGTCTTTTATTTACTTGCATAGCATTAATCATGTAAAAGGTGATGCGATTAAGTGGTTTTGAGTGGATTAAGGTGAACATGGAAACACTCAAATTCAAAATCTTTCCACTTTTATGGAAAATCACTAATCAACTGTTGCTGTTCTGTACTATGTAGGTGTAGTGCAAACAAGCTTAATTATACCCCCCCCCAAATCGGCGGTGTATTTTTAATTGTGGCCTTATTAATACAATCATAACAATTCTCTGCAAATTCTTGTATTATATTTTGATGTAGTGTGTGGGTGTTTAACTTTCACTTTTGATCATTGTTCCACACAGCAACACACCACAATTCATCATTGTAAATTTTATACAACAAAACAATTTTAGTGTGATTAATGTTAATTTCATAATCTATGAGTTGACCTATATTTAAATTTAATATATACAATCTAATAAAAATAAAGACATTGATCATATGTCTTGTTACAAATGTATGTGTTTTGTATTAGGTTTGTATACAAGTAAACATGAATTTACTTTTCTGCATAATATTGTGTATATAATTCAAGTATTGATTACTTCTCAGTAAAACATCATTTATATGTCAATCTGTTCATGTAAGCTTACTTTGATGTAGTTTGCATGAGCTTTTGCGGTCACTTGACATCCATTCATGTGTCTTAAACTTTTCATTTAAATATCTTCTTCTCTGAAGCCATCAAACTATTAAGAACCAAACTAGAAAAAATGTACAACAGTCCTTCGATGGTTTCGTGTGAAAAGTGTGGACATAGCTGCCAAATCCACATGCCATCTGAGATGACAGCCAGAAAGGAACATTTTTAATCCACAAACTCTACATGTCTTCCCAGATGACAGCCAGATGGGAACATTGTTTAGTCCTCAAACTCTACATGTCTTCCCAGATGACATCCAGGAGGGAACATTTTTTAGTCCTCAAACTCTACATGTCTTCCCAGATGACAGCCAGAAGGAAACATTTTTTAACCCACAAACTCTACATGTCTTCCCAGATGACAGCCAGTAGGGAACATTTTTTAGTCCGCAAACTCTACATGTCTTCCCAGATAACTGCCAGAAGGAAACATTTTTTAGTCCATAAACTCTACATGTCTTCCCAGATGACTGCCAGAATGGAACATTTTTTAGCCCACAAACTCTACATGTCTTCCCAGATGACAGCCAGAAGGGAACAGTTTTTAGTCCACAAACTCTAAATGTCTTTCCAGATGACATCCAGAAGGGAACATTTTTTAATCCACAAACTCTACATGTCTTCTCAGATGACAGCCAGAAGGGAACATTTTTTAGTCCACAAACTCTACATGTCGCCCCAGATGACTGCCAGAAGGGAACATTTTTTAACCCACAAACACTACATGTCTTCCCAGATGACAGCCAGAAGGGAACATTTTTAGCCCACAAACTCTACATGTCTTTCCAGATGACAGCCAGAAGGGAACATTTTTTAGTCCACAAACTTCACATGTCTTCCCAGATGACTGCTTTTAGGGAACATTTTTTAGTCCACAAACTCTACATGTC
>MJUU01013276.1:0-12707 GCA_002080025.1 Modiolus philippinarum | reverse complement strand
CCAGAAGGGAACATTTTTTAGTCCACAAACTCTGCATGTCTTCCCAGATGACTGCTGGATGGAACATTTTTTAGTCCGCAAACTCTACATGTCTTCCAAGATAACAGCCAGAAGGGAACATTTTTTAGTCCACAAACTCTACATGTCATCCCAGATGACTGCCAGAAGGGAACTTTTTTTAATCCACAAACTCTACATGTCTTCCCAGATGACAGCCAGAAGGAAACGTTTTTTAGTCCACAAACTTTACATGTCTTCCCAGATGACTGCCAGAAGGAAACATTTTTTAGTCCACAAACTCTACATGTCTTCCCAGATGACAGCCAGAAGGGAACATTTTTTAGTCCACAAGCTCTACATGTCTTCCCAGATGACAGCCAGAAGGGAACATTTTTTAGTCCACAAACTCTACATGTCATCCCAGATGACAGCCAGAAGGGAACATTTTTTAGTCCACAAACTCTACATGTCTTCCCAGATGACGGCCAGAAGGGAACATTTTTTAGTCCACAAACTCTACATGTCTTCCCAGATGACTGCCAGAAGGAAACATTTTTTAGTCCACAAACTCTACATGTCTTCCCAGATGACTGCCAGAAGGAACATTTTTTAACCCACAAACTCTACATGTCACCCAAGATGACTGCCAGAAGGGAACATTTTTTAGTCCACAAACTCTACATGTCTTCCCAGATGACAGCCAGAAGGGAACATTTTTTAGCCCACCAATTCTACATGTCACCCCAGATGACTGCCAAAAGGGAACATTTTTTAACCCACAAACTCTACATGTCTTCCCAGATGACAGCCAGAAGGGAACATTTTTAGCCCACCAACTCTACATGTCTTCCCAGATGACTGCCAGAAGGGAACATTTTTTAGTCCACAAACTCTACATGTCTTTCCAGATGACAGCCAGAAGGGAACATTTTTAATCCACAAACTCTACATGTCATCCCAGATGACTGCCAGAAGGGAACAAATGTTTAACTTTGAACTTGTCGTAAAACTCCTTCAATGAGCTTCTCCTCTTAAACCTCTGAACAACTTGAACCAAACTTGGTCATTGTAGTCATTTTGTGGTACTCTTTAAACCATGTCCTACACACACTCGTCCACACATTTGAGAAATAATCTTAAGGTTAGGGACTATCTTTCATATTGTATGTCTAATGATCTCTATTTATTTTCAAGGTCATTTAAAACATGTTTTTCATCACCATNATATTAGCCTTAAAAGTATGACAATCTTGGGAGATAAGAAGATAAATTAGCCTAAAAACACATTAAGACAGGTAGTCAAATTAATGACATATTTTTTTTCCAGTTTACACATCGTAGATCTGGATGTGTTATAGTAAAGATGGACGAAGATGGCGACTCTGATGGTAAAAGGTAATACTATACTTTATTTAATTTAAAATGTTTGTATTTGCCTAATTTTATTAAACAGTTAAAAGAAAACTATGGTATTAATTTTTATAACAAACTTTTCAATATTGTTTTCTATTTCCAAAGTATTGTATCACTACAATAGCATGTATTCTTACTAGATTAGAATTTTATCAAATATTTTTTTTTTCATCTTCTCAACATTACATCCACTTGATATTTAGTATAGAGATCCTATTACTATGCATTCTTTTCAGCACTTTTGTTGAATGACTTGCCATTATTTACAGAGTTGGGCATATATGTAGCGAGCAGTAGCTCACATATTTCTTTTCCTGCATTGATTTGCAAATATATGTGCCTCATTATAATGTTTGTGTCAATTTTTCAATTCATCTGTTCTACATGTTCTAAGCATATGAAATTCTAGGAACATACTGGTCTAATTTACTAGGAACTTTGTGCAGGTGTATAATTGAATATGATGGACAGTTTAAGACTACAGTATATCTGCAAATAAATACCGAAGCAAAAAAGAGAGAGAAAGGGGAAATTTAAAATTAAAAAAAAAACATTTGAATTGGGATTTACCAAGTGAGTCCAGATAGTAAGTGTGGAACAATTCAGAGAATAAGATAGAATTTAGTTTAATATTGATACATACCTGCCAACTTTTAAAAATGCTCATGAGGGTTTGAAGTGTGAAACATCTCTAGGCATACAAGAAAACTAATAAGGGGGGGTTCAAATCCACTTTCTTGTTTTTTTTTTAAGTATCTTAGGACAATACAATAACTCTGCAATAAACCAGTTATTGCTATGATAAGTAAAAAAGAAATAATTGCTCTCTGAAAATTTCAAATTCGATGCTCTCGTGAGGGAAAACCCCCATAGATAGGGATACTTGGCAGGTATGATTGATACGTTCATTTAATTTATATATAATTGTAGAACTGCTGTTTCCTATGATAATCGTATGAGCAGTCATTACCATTCATGGAAAGACGATTTTACAGAGAGACCACAAAGATTTACGGAAACCATTCAAAGATGTCAAAAATATGGTTTACTGAAAAGATGTAAATATATTCCAGTAAGTAAATATAGTTGTCTATAGATAATAATTATAGTATAACTAATTGACTCGTGAATATCAATAAAAATGTCACTAGTGCCGAACAATGCAGAAGGATTAAACGAGTTGTGAACTTTGTTGATCCCCCGGGTTGATCCACATGAGTTACATTTTTACTGATATTCATGATGGTCGATTAGTTATGCTTTTATATAGATTTTCTACTCAAAAACCGAGATTTTAGATGCCGATTATTTTTTTTTCATTTCAATATGCCAGCTGTTTACTTGACGAGGACATCGAAGAGATATTGCTTCATTAAGACGTCATGGGGTGACTAGAAATCCTTTATTGTGTCGCCTGCTGTAAGCAGAGTCGACACATAGGGATTACTATCCGTCATCTGTTGGTTTTTGTAGCCGCAACTCCTTTAAAACTGCTGGTCTGATTCCAACCAAACTTTTAGGATATGTCATTCACCGGGTAAAGTTGTGCATCTGATACTTAGAATTTTGTTTTTACAGATTTTAGAGGTTCACAGAGCCAAAATAGCTCATTTGTTAATTTGGTTTTTGTATCCGCAACTCCTTCAAAACTGCTGGTCCGATTCCAACCAATCTTTCAGGATATGTCGTTAACCTGGTGTAGATGTGCACCTGATACTTAGAAATTTGGTTTTACAGATTTTAGAGGTTTACAGAGTCCAAATATCTCATTTGTTAATCTGGTTTGTTAATTCACAACTCCATCCAACCAAACTTGCAGGATATATTGTTCATCTGATTTAGTTGTGCATCAGATAAGTAAAAGTTTGATTTTGTAGATTTTAGAGGTTCACAGAGCCAAAATAGCTCATTTGTTAATTCAATTTGTTAATATTGAACTCATTCAAAGGTTTAAGTCATATTCCAACCAGACTTTCATTATATGTTACTCACCTGATATTATTGCACACCTGATACTTAAAATTTTAAATTTTGCAGATTTTAGAGGTTCACTGAGCCAAAATAGCTCATTTGTTAATTTGCTTTGATACCCTGAATAAGTCCTTCAAAAATAGAATTCAAATTATAAACAAATTTGCATGATTTGTTTTTCTCCTAATCTAAACCTGCTCCTTGAACTTAAAATTTTAATTTAGGACTGTTCCAGAAAAGTTGGTTTGGACCCTTTGAAGGCACCTTATAGAAATTGCTGTGGGTGGTTGTGATTTCTTCATCCTTTTGTATTGTACATATGGGGAAGAATTCTATTGGTGGTGGGGGTCAATAAAAAAGTGCCTTCAAACCCCCCATGTCAATTTTTCTGGAACAGCCCTTAACAGATTCTAAAGGTTCGCTGAGCAAAAAATGGTTCTTTTGTAGTGCAGGCGACACAAGTGTTCAATGGAACACCCATCATTTTTTTTCAACGGTGACAATATTACGTTTATTTTACTGAGAAAAATTGATAAATCACCGCTATCTATATGATAAAAGATCTTACATTACACAACTGATGATGATATATATTTGTTAATGGAAATGCCATTGGTTTATGTATATGTTTTTATGCAAAGTCCCATGGTCTATTTATATGTTTTGTTTTCAGTCTAGGTTGGCAACAGAAGAGGAAATGATGTTATACCATAGTAAAGAATTAATAGATATCTTACAGAAATCTCAGCACCTACCATTAGAGGAGATGAGAAAGTTGTCTCGCCAGTATGACTACCTCTATTTTCATAAGGTACAAAACATACAGATCAGATCTTTCTTTTAAATATTTTATGTGTCTTTCTCTCATTCCCCATGATATGGAATGCATTATTCTCTCGGTGATATATATGTATATAAAAAACATAACCAAACATTTCTTTAATAAAAAAATATGATTTTACAGAATTTAGAGGTTCACTGAGCCAAAATAGCCCATTTGCTAATTCCATCTTTTAATCAACAAGTCCTCCCAAATTATAAGCCAATTTTCAACCACAGATACTTACAATTTTTATTTTACAGTTTAAGAGGTTCAGGGAGCCAAAATAGCTCATTTGTTTATTTAGTTTGTTAATCTGCAACTCTATCACAACTACTAGTATAAAAGTCAGATTCCATAAAAGCTTGCTGGATATGTTGGTCACCTGATCTGAAATGTAAAATTTTGATTTTACTGATTTTAGAGGTTCACTGAGCCAAAATAGCTCATTTTTTTATTCAGTTTGTTTATCTAGAACACTTTCTAAACTGTAAGTCACATTTCAACCAAATTTGCAGGTATGTTGTTCACCATATTTAATTGTGCAGTCCTGATACATGTACTTTACATTTCGATCTGACAAATTTTAGAGATTCAATAAGCCAAAATAGCTCAACTGTTAATTCTGTGTGTCAATCTTCAAGTCCCTCAAAACTATAATTCATATCCTAAACATAAATATGTTTTTTCTCCTGATAAAGACATTCACCTGATACTTAAAATTTCAATTTTACAGATTTAAGAGGTTAAATGAGCCAAAATGGCTCTTCTGTAGTGCAGGCGACACAAGTGTTTTATGGAACACCTATCATTTCTCTGAGTATGGCCATGACTGAATCAAAAACAAAATCTTCATGTGAACAATATCTATCAAAAATGATGTGTGACTGATGATGAAACAGACCACCCTTGGATGAGATCTCTGGCATAACCTATTTTAGTATTAATCTTCTCTGTCTCAATAAATACATTATATTCTGCTGAAGGGAAATATCCAGGTAAATCATACAATTTGATTGGTGAGCTTGACAGGGGATATGGGACCGTATCCCCATGGTAGCAAAATCACAATTTTCAAACACATATAAGTGACAAATTATAGCACTTCTAGCAGAATATAAAAGTTATTCCGGCTTCACAGGAGATGCAGGTTCATATTTCCTGTCTGTGCCCTATATCTCCTTCGCTTACAGCTCAGGGTATATAAAACACAGACAGGGAATATGAACCTGTATCCCCTGTGAAGATTCTCGAATAACATATAGTGTCATTCCTTTGATGTACAACTATTCATGCATTACAGTAGCAACCCTCAACAAAATTTTCTACCAGATGGAAAAAATCTGAGCAATCAGAATGACAATTGATGGTCAACATATGATTGCATTGTTAAAATATATAACATGCCAAAGAAATAACAAATACTAGGAAAAGTCATCACTAATTCAGATCCAAATATCTATATACTGGTGCAAAAAGATATAAAATGATTGAATAAAAGAAAATATATTTGTTGGACTAACTGGTTTGTAAAGGATAATTAATTTTGATCTTTATGAAAAATGTACCATTTAAGATTTCCTGGTGGTATCATTTGGTAGATGGTATAAAATTTGATTATAACCCTGAGAATGACAGTTGTGACCCCAAGGTGACAGGTGGGGGTGTTTGTAACAGTAATTATTTTTTTTATGAATGGACACTACAAATCTAATTTGTCTGATGTGGTCGAGGGAAACAATGTGTATTGTAACAAAATGTTTTTATGTCCCCTAAAGACAAACTATATCTTTCAGGAAATTAACTATACAAATTATTTACCTGAATGAGGATATTATGAACTTTACCCTGTTATGTCCTATTAACACAGTTTGTTATCTGAAACAGGTGTATTGAAGATTGAAGCTTACATGTACTTATACTCCCTGCAAACAAACTTTAAGGAGGGGTGGTAATTATTATTCACCCTGTCCGTCTGTCTTTCCGTCCATGTACCTTGTCAGTGCATTTTCTCCTAAACAACTGCTTGGATTTTGAAGATATGTACATGTAATACAGTTGTGGTACACCACTTGAAGATATGCATGAGGCAATATGGTTCTAACCTGAAATTTTGAAGGGAGATAATTTGCCATTGAATAAAGGGGGATGAACCTTCTTGGTGCATGTTCTCTTAAACAGCTGCTTAAATCTTAATGAAATGTTACACAGTTTTAGTACACTTCCTGAAGATGTGAATCAACTAATATGGTTAATGCCTAAAATTTTGTAGGGGGAGATAATTTGTCTTAGAATATTTTGGGAAAAAGGGGACACGAACCTTGTCGGCGCATGTCTTCTTAAACCGATACTTGGATTTTGATGAAATATTACATAGTTGAAGTACGGTTGCTGTCTGAAATTTTGAAGGGGAGATAATGAATCTTTGAATATTTTCTGGAAAAAGGGGGAGGAACCTTGTCAGCACATATCCTATTATTTATAGGTGCTTAGATTTTGATACACAGTTGTATACCACAAAAATGCATGAATTAATATGGTTATTGTCAGAAATTTTGAAGTGGAAGATTATTTATCTTTGAATATTTTCTGGAAAAAAGGGGAAGGTATATCATTGTGTCTATGCTTTGTATTGTGTCCACATTTGTACTGTGTGTACAATTGTATAAGGTCCAAACACCAGACTTGCCTACCCTTACGATTTTGTTGTAAGGCTTACTGTTTTCAAAGTCATCTTAAGCCCTTACGATGGTTAACCATTTCCTTACGATTTAGTCAAATTCTGGTATTTCCGGAAAATTTTCAGTTCCAGTCTGTTATTTCATTGCCATTCTGTACATTATAGTAAAAATCAGCATTTCCGGTAATAAAAAGGATGTAAAAACGATTTTTTAACACAAGAATTCTCAGTTTCCATCGCAGATAATTGTATTCTTGGTGGGAGTATTGTGTAAATCAATAATGTGCCTTTCACTGAAAGGTGTAGTTTCTGTACTAAAACATGTTTTATTGCATTAAAAAGTGACTTCCTGTTTTTCATCTCAGATTACGATTTTTGATCAAGTTATTTACTATTTTTGACCAAGAGGGGTAGGCAAGTCTGAAACACACTTAAATTTGCATTTGCCATATTGATTGGTTCAATGAGCATGGGTATAACTGGTTGCCTTTGGCGACAACTCTAGTTGAACTTTGTTTTCAAAGATTCAATCCTACAAGATTGAAAGCTGATGTTCAGTCTTTTAGATCTATAAACTTGTCTTTGTTCACTCCATAAACCGCCCACTTCAAACATTTATGCACAGCATAAAACAAAAACAATGGAAATAATCATGTACTTGTACAGACACTCCATTATAGTGAATATAAAAACAGGACACACAGACCCCCTTCCCCTCATTACCCTTATCCCTTATATACTCTTATCAAAGAGAGATTTGTATTATTTCTATGGTATTGCAATGTTTAATCACATTCATGGTTTTATACAAATAACATTCTCTAGAAATTGTTCCAAGGTCACAATAATAATTGAGGTACCAAGTCCCAACATGATATGCCGAGAAAAATAGTTATGTATTGTCAACTGGATAACTCTGTAGGTCAAAAATTATCTAGTGGTTGAATAAAGTGTACTTGTAAGAGTTGAGTAACTCAGTCAAATCTGTGAGGAAACATGATATTTAAAGAAAACTATTTCTTCTAAGATACAGTAATAGTGGACTCCTTCAAATCTTTGTTAAATCACAAGTGCTATATAGAAGGCATATGTAGAAGTGTAAAAATGATGATTTTATTACATGTACAGTGTAATTATTATATATTGTAGGATATTTATACAAATGCCAGACTTGCCCTTGGTTGTACATTAGATCTTGTGGAAGAAGTGATAACAGGAAAGGTTTGTACAGCACCTCTTTACCAGAGTCAGTTTTGTAACACCCATACAAAAATAATGTTAGAATTATTAACGGTGCAAAAATTTTCTGTGTATAAAGAAAAAACTTTGTTCTACTTGCATCCGTAAAATTAGTTTTTTGGGTATCTTTGCTGGCAAAGATATCTATTGTTGCTGAAGGCTCAACTCAGTTCCCCAGAAACGTCACTACCCTTTTTCATATTCCAACACAAGAAAAAAAGTCCCATTTTCATACCAAAAACGTGCTTTTAAAGACTTTCTTGCATAAAAGAAAGCAACAATAGTGCAGAAAAATAAATCAACAAGTTGGAAGAAATAACATTGGTATGAAAATGTTACGATGATTAATATTTTGCATACATGTGCTGTGCAAAGGTAAAATATCCCCCCCTCAATCAACACTTTTCTAAAAACATAGAGTCAGGTCTCAGAATCCCTTATTAAAATCCTCCAAAGTATCGGATGCTAGTGATGTTACTATTTATATACATTTCCAAGTATGCCAATTAAATTATTTAGGCCGTATATCAAGTTTGCAGAACACACGATGTTTTCCTTCGGAAAGACGTTTGTTTACAAAATCTGCGCATGCTCATGGTAACGAAAGATACTTCAATCATTGGGCGGGAAAATTTGAACTTCAGTATCTCATTATGACAGGAATACGATAAACGATGTCTTTACAATTTGTTTACAAATGTCTGCACATGCGCGTATGGTTGTGTTAAAAATAACAGTAGCACTGTGAAAG
The DNA here is from genome assembly GCA_002080025.1 of Modiolus philippinarum. Taxonomy (NCBI): domain Eukaryota; kingdom Metazoa; phylum Mollusca; class Bivalvia; order Mytilida; family Modiolidae; genus Modiolus; species Modiolus philippinarum. The sequence goes on along the minus strand of MJUU01013276.1, from coordinate 3,833 downwards.
GATAACATGATAATTAGACTGATTTATTAGTGTTGATTGAGGTAGTAATTAGGGTTGGTGTTGTTTACATAGCAATTAGTCAGCATTGACATCAACACATTTATTTTTTAATAGGACCGTTTTATTAATGTCACTTATTACCTCCCTTGTATAATTTTTCATTTTACAAATTAGGGCCCAAAAATTTTTTCTGCTCCCTCTGAAACCCCCCCCCAAATTGTTAAAATATTTTGAAAATGTTGTATGTTACTGTTTTTAACAACATGCTGGGATATTTTACAATACTTTTTGTTTTGTTGAAAATCCAAAAAAAATAATTTCAGCTTTTTATAGTAAAATTTGTGTATTGTTATCATACTAAGGAACACATCAGAATTGAATTTAGTTTAAAATCCAATATAAAAATGATTGATACTAAAGTGATTCATCATCTTAGACATTGGGATTGTGTATATCTCCTCAATTGAAATGAAAGTAAATTTCAGATCCACTTTTATTAAAGAAAAAGCTTTTGCATGTGAAGGTACATCTTAACAGCTTCTGTTAATACCTTACATGAAATAAAATCTAGAGTTTTATCAGTCTGGCTTCACTTCATCTGATTCAGATACTGAACAAATTTTAAGTATTCTAAAATTTCCTTGTGACTAGATTTAGAAATGTTAGACTGAGGGCATTGGTTGTAGTCCTTTCAAAAATTAAAACAGCATTATTTTAAGTGAAAGTGTGAAAAAACAATTAAATTTCTCATGCCTTCCTTCAGACCAAATTAATATGTTCACTGCTGAAATTTGTAATTTAAGAGTGCAAATGCATCTTAAGAAAGAATTTGATATTTTATCCAATATTGATTGTAATTTATGGTCATGTATTATGTATTATGTATTAAATTTATACTGTCAGATAATTTCAATGTGCAGTCTGTGTACTGGCACACGCATTGAACCCAAAATAAACTAGGTATATCAGTAGCAAAGATACCTTTGAGTGCTTCAAGCACTTTGATTGAAAGGTTGCATTGTAACACTTTCTAATGTCATGACCCTGTCAGTTGAAATGCACTATGAAGAAAAACAGGTGCTTCAATTTGAAAAAACCAGATTGACAAAAATCATATTTTTGAATTTAAACAATGAGTTAGTGAGAAAATAAAATAATTCACACATATTTTAAAAAATTTTGTGATAATTTCAAAGAATTTTTCAAGAAAAATGATTCCACACCCCCTTAACGGAAAATTTATCATTGGTAAACTTCGGGTGGTTTCGGAAGACTGGTTTCTCATATGGCAGAATCTTCAATGGATTAAATAAAGTGCATCTTTTCTTATATAATTGATATTAAAATGGATAAGATGTTCTAATAGTGAAAGATTTTACATAAACACTAGACTGTTTCGGTTGCTTGAACGTCATGTAAACAATTCTGGTACGGAAGCATGCGCAACAGGTTCTGAATGGACAAAACGAAAGTAGCAATGACAAAAGCTAGTTCAAGGTGTGAGTTTTGTAATCCACTGTCTGTGCATTTTCAGAGGCCTTATTCTTGGTTGTTTTTTTGACAAATTTAAACGGTCCTAAGAATTATTTTAACTCGTTAACGGAAGTCGTTTAACTTAGGCTTTAGACAACATATTTTTTCTCATCACTGAAATGACACAATCTGTTTTTCTTGTTCATTCACAGACTTTTAGTCCACGTTAATATTTTCCTTGAAAATGCTAGTCTTGCANATATAGAAAGGGAGATAATCATTATGTACGAACTGTTGTGGGATAACCGTTACTTTTAAGATTAGAGGTCTTTAGAATATGCATTTAGTTCAAATAGTTCAAACTTGTCAGTTTTTATATGTTGTGACTATACAATTTTTTTTTCAATATTTGTAACACTGTTTGATAGTTAACAAGTGTGGATAGTTTACTGCACAATTTTATAGCAAAATAAAAATAATAAACGACAAGAGGGGCTTGTACCAAGTCTACTGAAATCTTTGAAAGCAACCTTTCTATTAGGGCTTTAAGCACTTTGATTAGATCTAGTGACCTGAAAATTTTACACACATACTGACCTCTCACTGATACTGCCGATGTCTACTGAAATATATGATGATTTTTGACCAAACTCTTCGTTAAGGTTTGAGTTTGATTTTTCTTCCGTAGTTTGACAGTGTTTTACCAGCAGACTAGGTTCCTTGAGCTAGCCGGCAGTGTAGCGGCGAGCTCCTCTTAATGCATCTTTCAAAATTACGTATTGTTATTTTCTCTCCTTTCAAGATTGTGGTCATGGAGTTAGTAGTCTACCTGTATTGGGTTTTATTCATATGTTTATTGTACTATAGGGAAACGGGACATATAAATGGGAGGTTTGGGTACCGATAAACCCGTTAAACCCTACTGCTGGCTTTTGCTAGTGCCGGTACCAAGTCCGGCTTTCCCGAGATCCTATCCTTGTTTATGTTTGTCCTTTGTCTTGTTTGTGTTTTTCCTGTGTAGTTCCCTGGCAAATTGTGGCATGTGTAGATGTTTCCTGTTATTCCCTTTGTTACATTTACATTTGTAAAATGTCATTATTAAAATATTTATAATGAAAATGTGGACAAAACTTATTATAATTAAACACCGGACAATATTTGGATCACTACCAAAGTTTATCATTCATAAACATCATTGTTTCAGATTAAACTTTCTTGTCTGTCTTAGGAAAACCATAGTCTTGTCAAAGTGCCAACCCTGTCATTAATTTTTTTTCACATCAAAACAGTACATATTTAATTGATTGGTTAGTTGATAGTTTTATGCTTTCGGTTATAGTTTTGACTGATGGGGAAGCTGTCAAGTTCTAATATGATAACTTCCTATCACATGTAATTGAATACAGTGTACTAGTGTTTATAAAGAATGAAAAAAAAACTGTTATGCAGTCGTATTCCCAATTGAGTTTGATGATTTTTATTTTCATTCTTTTTCACAACTTTTTGTTTTAGGTGCAGAATGGATTTGCAATTGTGCGGTAAGTATATTAGTAGTCTTTCTAAATAAGATTTTAAAATAGAATTGTCAGTATCTAATTAAAAAAAACAATTCTAAAGGCAATTGGAAAGAGTCATTTCAAACACAATCTTCTGAAACAATATACAATAAGTCAAAAATAAGATTCAGTCTGCAAAGGCTAAAATTAATTGCAATAAAACAATCAACATTACATGACTATCTAGTAATTAATGGTGTAAGAGAGATGGAGCCTTAAAGAAATCTCTTACTTAAGATATATTTGTAGTCCTTGTCTCAAAAGGCTAAAAAATAAAAATGAAATGTAGCCAATCATCTTTTTTGTTATCATGCTTTGAAAGCCTGGCCAAAATGTGTTTTTATACGCCTGTCTAATGACGGACGTATTATGGTATACCAATGTCCGATTGTCCGTCCGTCCGTCCGTCTGTCCGTCCATCTGTCTGTCTGTCTGTCTGTCTGTCTGTCTGTCTGTCTGTCCGTCCGTTTCATATGTCGCGCTCTAACTTGATAACCATTTTGCCAATTCACTTCAAAATTTGCAGAGGTATTGGGTATGATGGCCTCACGATCTGTATACTTTTTCGGGAAAATTCGATTTTTCTTGTAGGAGTTATGGGACTTTATTCGTCAATTTTAAGGCAATTTTTTACATGTTGCGCTCTAACTCTACAACCCTTCGGTCGATTCACTTCAAACTTTGTAGAGGTATTGGGTATGATGGACTCACGATCTGTATACTTTTTCGTGAAAATTTGATTTTTCTTGTTGGAGTAATTGGACTTTATTCGTTAATTTTAAGGCAATTTTTTATATGTCGCGC
>MJUU01013272.1:0-10434 GCA_002080025.1 Modiolus philippinarum | reverse complement strand
GTATATCACCCCTTTGTTCCTTCGGTATTCTACTGCCGTTGTTTTAAAATTGAAAATGTAAGATCTGGTGAACTGATTTATAGTATGAATGTGTGGTCTCCTCGTGACAATGAATAAAACCAATCACCAGGTGAGCGATACAGGCTCATGTGAGCCTCTAGGTTTTTCAGTAATGTCATTTTAGTAAAAAAAAATGACTTTTTTATGTCATTTTGAGTCAAATTCGTCATTTTGAGTAAAAAATGTCATTTTAAGTCATTTAAAGTAATTTTTTTTTTAATTTTTGGTCAAAGTGTCATTTTTAGTCATTTTGAGTTAAAGCGTTATTCCATGTCAAATGTGTCATTTTATGTCAATTGTTGTCAAAAGTTTTATTCTTATTCAAAAGTGTGATGCTTTGTGAAAAGTGTCATTTCAAGCTAAAAGTGCTATTGGCATTCAAGAGTGCCATTTTGAGTCGAAAAAGTCGTTGTAAGTCCAAACTGTAATTTTGGGTTAGGGTGGGGTTGTTGTAGGAGCTGGTATGGAGACAATTTATAAAATATTTAAAAAAAGCGTGACTGTTTCAAAAAGTAGACAGAATACGCTTTCTAATGATGCCTAGTTTTTGTAATTATCTTGAATATCAAGAATGTGAGAGCTGTTTGAACTTTGTGCCAAAATAACGTCCGCGACGACCTATTTTCAACTGTAACTCGGCCATTTGGCTTCTAATTTCAAAACCGAACCAGACTTAAGAGGGACCCCAATATGACTCTCTGAGACAGGATTTTCGTCGGCGTAGAGTCTTTTTTGTCGTTTTTGAATTTTTTTTTTTTAAATCGAGGATTACCTCACTTTGACGCGTATATCTCTTTTGTTTCAATTCTGATTCTAATCACATTGGTTTCAAACTAAAGAAAACAAAAATCTGCATGTAACAGTACCAAATTGGTGAAAATCGGGCGAGCAGTTTGGACGCTATGCAAACAAATGTCCCTAGACAAAAACGCGTCTACAGACGAACTCTGAATTTCGATTAGCTCTTGAGTTGTTTCAGCATGCCGGTTGTTGTGATAAAGTCTCAAGAAGCTGGCAAAATCACAGAGTACATTTCGAAAAAGATTTGAAAAAAAAGAAATTTTACCTCATTTTATCGTGCTGGAGGCGCGGGAACGTGCATTACAGGTCAGGTTGGCTGACATTGGTGGTAGTCCATGTCTTGAGGTTTCTGAAACTGGTTCTTTTTTGAAGATCGGATGAGTAATGGCCAAGATATACGCCGTCAAAATTAGTGGATGTCATCGTCGCACACGTGAAAAAGGTGATTGTTGTCCTTTTTGCTGAATTGCCCTTCGATTCACCGGTGTTTTGCCTCTTCCGTTGCAAGGCCTCTGTAGGACAACATTTTTTTCTTTCCAAAAAAGCCCAAAGTGAGGAAAATCGATGGAGAATTAGCGGAGATACAAGCATTCAAAGTCACCCTGGGGCACCGGAAAAGTGGCCTACCCTAACCCAAATTCGAAAATGGTAGCAGATAGAGACAAGCGGTTTTTTGCATGGTCTTTCTCGTGGAAAAGTACTGCTCCTATGGGGCCGTGTTTCAAAATTAAAGTCGCTCCCAGCACGGGAAATGGTATCAAATTGCCAAAATGGGCGTCCGAAAAGGTTAGGGTTAGGGTCAGGGCCAGGGTTACAAAAATGACAGATTTCGTTCGAAAGCTTGCTACGAATTTCCTTTCGGCTTGGCTTTGCGACCTACCCATTTTGCGCTTCTAGCCACACTCTTACCATGTAGTTTTCATGTATTAGTAAATCGGAAGGTTATTGTCGTAGAGTATAGAGTCAAGGTCAGGGTTAGGGTTAGGTTATGGTAAGGGTTTCAGTGCTTTCTTTGTTAATTTGGGGCTTTAGGGTTAAAATAGGGTTAGGGTTAAAAACAACCCGTTTTCCCATAGTATGATAAACATACAAATAAAACCCAAAACAGGTAGAATACCAACTTCGAGACCACAACCTTGAAATGGAAAGACAAAATGTAATTTATGAAGATTGTTCAATGAAACTGCCGTCTATCTTATGAAGTCTAGTCTGAAGGTAAATTACTGTCGCACTACTGAAGAAAAATCATTCTCCGTTAATGGCAAGTTCTGACATCACTCGTCTTAATCTGTTAAATAAGTGATCAGCAATGTTTATTTTTATGAATCAACAACAGTATATTGCACCGTCACAATGTAAAGTGTGCAAAAATGGGCTAGGGCTTTGCGTCTTTAGGCTACAGAAAATATTTTTTTAAAAATAAACTTTGGTATCAATGTAGAATTCCAAAATAATTGTCTTTGACTATTTAATGAAGTTGACCAAATTTGAAATCAAATGTTTTTTTTAAACTTATTAAGGAAAATGTCTGTGTGCCAATCAAAACCAATTTTAAAACTATGGTTGCTTTTTACATGTAAAAATGGTTACAGGTTGACTGCCCCGAGTTTCTATCGTTGTTTACGTTTGTCTCTTTTTTATTTGTGTGTTTTTTTCTTGTGCAGTTCCTTGGTACATGGTAGCAAGGGACTGTGCCATTGTATTGTAAGTTTTTCCTTTTATCTTTTTTATTCTTTTTTGCTAGGCTAGTTTTTCAGTAAATAAATAATCTTTGAGACTTTTTTGGTTCTAGTGCTGCTAATGAGAAATTAATTTCCAAAATGGCCATACACCTCTTTAAAATTATTGCAGTGGAGTTAACGTATATGTTATGGTCTCATGTTCATTTACTTCGTATCCTTTCGTAAAATATTTAAATATTTTTTCAACAATAGGAATCATATTTTTTAATTTTTTTTTTTGAAATTTAGAGGTGAAATTCACTTTATCAAAACTTGCTAGGTACAAGTCAAGAAGAAGAAAAAAAATTAAGGAAACTTACCATAATTAGAATCAGGTATTTTTCAAATCCCATTCGTTAATAAAAAAAAATCTTAAATAATGGTTGCTGGAGATAGAATTAAAAAACCTTAAATACTATCCAAAATATAAAATTATCAGCCGTTACCATTTTTGGAAAATTAACCAGAAACTGGAATCAAAATTCTGAAAGTTTATTGCGCATCTACAGACTATATTCAACAATTCTACAACATTTTATCACTAAATCCAAAAATAACGGAAGGATTTGCGTAGCAGGCCATGTATGTCAAAAACCACATTTAGGGGCTTTGCCTTTGTCAAATCGACATTTTGCATCAAGATACATATAAAAAATCTGAAAGCTTTTTGCGCATCAACGTACTACATGACACAATTCTACAACAAAAAATATTGGAACGACGGACGAAAGAGACCAACGAAAATATTCCGAACTTTCATTTGAAAATACGGAGATAAATATAACATTATTTAGATAATATATAATACAATTATGACACTTCTCCGTGATCAGTATCGGGTTAAACGGAGCAAATATGTAATATTGAACGAGGGTTTACCCGAGTTCAATATTATCTTTTGTGCTGCGCTCCATTAAACCCCATATTGATAGAGTATAGAAGTGAAATAATTGTTTCACTATACTTTATTGACATGGCCCATTTACTGACGACAAATAATAGGTTGTGGTATATGTATTTTGGGTGTGGAAGGGATGTGTTCCTTTAATGTCAATCAAAGTTAATGTGTAATATGATGATTTATCATTATCAACTGTGCAATACATAGAAACAAAGGTACAAATATAATAAATCATTATATGGATAAAATATCAATTTGTTTTATCGCGATAACAATTTGTCTGCCTTGGTACTTTTCTTATTTTGTTAAACTGTAGTAATCATATAAAAACACTTTGTGATATCTCAGAAATGTACTAACTATAACAGCCAAATTCGTGTAAGCATTTAACTATTCACTTCTAACGTGTCGAAGATATAAAATGTCTGAAAGCCAGTTCTTTTATGCTCTTCTATTTTATTTGTACAAGAAATTTGTGAAAGTCGATACGACATTTAAGTGCACTTATGTACCGCATTACATCTTTAGTTTCATGGCAAGTTTGCTTATTGTTTTCCTTTCCGACAATCATAAAGCTGATGAATGTAAATTAAAACGGATGTCTCTTACATAATATTAATTTTAACCTCAACATCAAGATACAGACGTCAATAAAAATAACGTAGTACTAAGGAACTGCTGTATAGGTCTATGCCTTCACCTTATATATCAGCGAAAATAGAATCAGAGGCGGACAGAATGCAAAAATGTCTATGGTTCGAAACATTAACTCATAAAACATGTAGATAAAGAATTTTGTATGCAAAAACTACTTTATAACAAACATTGTGAATATTTACATATATTATACTTTCTATTATAGGAATAAAAGTAATATTTGGGGAGTTTATCGATGTGTAAACGTGGCCGACTAACTCACAAACTGAATAAAGTCCGAAGGACTTTTTGTAAAGTTTTTGAGTGAAAGGCCGCGTTTACATATCCAAAAACTCCTAAAAAATTACTTTTATTTCTTCTAACTCCAATTCTTTGAACTCAAAACAATGTTTTCACTGACTTTGACGTCACCATATACTGTACTATTTAACCTCGGAGTGTATTAAGGGGCAAGAAAAAATAATTGAGAAAAAACGTTTTTGTGTATGACGTTGACCAATGAAATTCAACATTGCATTAGCAATTAGAATTATAGGATCTTGTTTGCTTTGTTATAGTAATCTGAAAAATGTGAACAATTTATAGAGTTTTTGTTGTTGACTGTTTGTTATAGTGACATATTTTTCCGCTGTTTTCAAGAAGGTGTCTACACTAATAATATTTATTACTGATAAATTTAATTATTATATTATATTTTTGATAACGTTGAAGGCTTGGTAGCATTTATGTGTGATCCCATGAATTATTGTGCTCCTAAAATGGTTTCTATGAAATAACAATTTTTTTTTATTTTAGAGTATAAAACCTGTGTGACAAACTCCGATTGCGGTAATGATGATAAGAAGGCTTGTGCCCAAGGGTTTTGTTACTGTGTAAATATGTTGAAAAAAGTCCCCAGAAATGGCGATTGTGAAGACGGTTTGTATTTATTTAATCTGTGAAGATTTTACTACAAGTTGGTTTAATCTGAGAAAAGGGTGCAATTCCAGACTCCACTGATAATTTATTGAACAAAATGAACTTTGAAAGGATATGTAGTTAGTGCAAACGAGACAAAGTCTTTACAAATACATGGTAAAACCAATTTATGGAACAATTCTTTTCTGATGTTCTTCGTCTTGAAGTTACCATAAAACATTCCAGAATGAGCTTTGTTCATACCTCATGGTAAGTTCAAAAGGGCCCCTAGCACCAGTTTGAGTGGTATTCATTGATAGATGCCGAACAATGCTTAATCCGCGTATTTTTCATTTGGTCTTGAATCCTCAGAAAACATAAAATAACTCGCAAATTGTTTTTCCAATTAATGTCACAGGAAAACCAAACATATTTTCTTGAGTAATGTATCTAGTCTTATCACTAAAATAGTTACATAAAGGATGGCTTGACTCCCTTTGTCAAACTTAATCTCAAGACTTTCTTCAGACCTTTACCACACCAAAACTGGACAGATTACGAAATTATACAAAGCTACTTATATGAAAAAGAAAAGAAATTGGGAAAACGTCAAGGAGACAACATCCCATCTCCAGGTTGAAACGACCCTAAACAAATTTATATTGTATATCAGCCTTTATTGACTCGATGTATGCTGTCAGTTTTACACAAATGAGTTGTCTATCTACTACAGATATTTTATTCACTAATTTACGTTAGTGACAGAAGAACCTAGTAGGTAATCATTGTCATGAATTGTTAACAAAGTTCGCATGCAGCTAATTAGTTCCAATAGGTACCGACCATTATCACAACTTTCTGCGTTGGATGTAATTTGTTTACATACAGAAACTCATTATGGTGTCTACAGTTCATCACGTTACAATCAGGGACGCCGGAAATTTCTATTAATTGACAAAGTAAATAATCATGATAATTGTAAAGTCATGTATCGAAATAAGTCTGGAAATGTCGGGTCTTAAAGTACCACTGCAAATGTGTTCGAATAAATATGTAGTAGATATCTCCGAGGTCCCGCCGAGAAGTGATAAAGAAGTGTTTTATGTTATTTATATTCCAGTACTACATCTAATGAACATTATCTCTATCGCTCGTGAAAAGCTGTAGCAAGTCATTATCTATGTGTAAACTTTGTGTAGACTGATTTTTCAATAATATGTTTAGAAAGTAACGCTTCCATTTAAGTCGTAAAAAGATAAAAAAAGGAGAAATTTTATGTATAACATCATGTGTGATGACAATTTTTATGACTATTTCTGCCAAGAATCAGCATATCTTTTGATAAAACATAACAATTAAGTTATTTATAAAATTTATAAAATGGACTATCTTTTCACTGTAATAAAGCTTACTCCACAAGCGGTGTGAATCAAATGTGGATTCTTAAAAATTCAAAAGATCTCCTAGAACAGCTATCCTCAACCAGTCTTTCCCATTGCCATAACATTTTTTGACTTTTCTACACTTTATACAACCCTGCCACACAATAAACTGAAAACAGTAATTGCAGATTTAATACATCAATGTTTCTGCACAAAAATGGAGAACGCAGATACACTTTGCTTATTTGTTCTCTATCAGTTTTTATACATCTTTGAGTTTGTGGTCTTCCAAACGTTTAGATTTTATCTGCACTGATGAGACATCAGTTGTCGAAATGCGCGTATGCAGAAAGTAAATTCACAGTGTCTTCGGTATTTAGTTATTTGTTACCACTGGGTCGATGCCACTGCTGGTGGACTGTTAGTCCCCGAGGTATATTTACCAGCCTAGTAGTCAGTACTTCGGTGCTGACCCGAAAGCCGATTATTTTTTAAACCTTCCAATATCTTAAATTTTGTAAATTTAACTGCAAAACTAAGGAGTATCTCCCTCATGCAAAGCTCTGTCTGTCCTTAGCTGATTTTGGCTTTAAATTTATATCACTTTGGTTATTTGTTCTCTATCAGTTTTTAAACATCTTTGAGTTTATGGTCTTCCAAACGTTTAGATTTTATCTGCACGGATGAGACATCAGTTGTTAATTTCATCCGTCAAAAAATTGTATGGCCGTCACCATAGCATCATTGAAAGATATGACGTGTCAGTGTCCCAAATGAAAGTGGATATTTTCAGCTAGATTCACGTCTTCCCGGATTTGGATACCGACTTTGACATTTTCCCGGATTGAATCACTCACAGTGTGACGGGTGCTGTTAACAGAGCAGGACATGCTTACCCTTCCGGAGCACCTGATGTCACTCTCAGTTTCACTGGAGTTCACACTATAATTGTCTTTGTTCTGAATGTTGTAATTTCTGTTTCTGTTTTTTGTATCTGTCTAACGTCATTGTTTTTGTGTCTAACGTCACTGATTTCTGTGTTCTCGTTTTTGCACTGTCTTTGGAGTTCGATTTTTGTGTATTTCACTCCTTTGTTCCTTCGGTATTCTACTGCCGTTGTTTCACTCCATGCATTAATGAAATTGAGAGATTTTCTCTCCTCGTTTTTGTCTATATTACATATAAGAAACGCATGAAATATAGTAATTTAAAAAAAAATATCATTTTGAAAACAATCTTTGTTTGCATGTAATAAGAACGTAAAATTGCATACTTTCAAATGCAATAATTTAATTTTAGAAATATTTTAAATGCCTAAACCACTACAAAACTCTGAAATTATGATTTTTTTTTGTGGTGAATAGAACATAAAGTAGTTGACAAATCTTTTTTTTTGTGGTGAATAGAGCTAAAAGCAGTTGACCAATCTCAACATATAAAACTCGCTAATCTCAAGACTTTCTCAAGACCTTAACCAGACCAAAAATGGACAAATTTCAGACTAATATAAATAATTTTATTCTCTGTTTTAAAACAGCCTTTACTGAATCAATGTGTGCTGTCAGTTCTAGACAAATGAAATGTCTATCTACTGCAGATATTTTATTCACTAATTTACGTTATTGACAGAAGAAGCTACTTAAAGACACTAAAATTCTGAAACGGGCTTTTTTGTACTGTAGTCGACAAATCTCAACATGTGTGAAAATTACTAATGTAGTCTCGACCTAAGTCTGATTAAGTCTGAAAATTGAACGAGTCTCAAATTGTCTCCATTAGTCTTAACTTTTACCGAAACGTGTGAAAGTGTATCGACCTTTCTAGACCACTCTGATTTACTTCTGATAAAGTCTTGACCTGTCCCGACCAGTCTGGTTTAGTACTGAAACAGACCTCGATCTGTCTCTACCAGTCTGATTTCTCGATCTGTCTGCATATGTCTATAATTGTATTGAAATAGACTTGACCAAGGAAACATTTCAGATATATAAGTACAGTAATCTTAGGGTGAAAATACCTTTTAAATGTGACAAGTTCAACAACAACTAAGTTAAATGTTTGAAATAAATTTAGTTGTTAATTTTTCATTGATTCATATTTCTCCTATAGTATGAGACTTTGGGTACACTTGAACATGGAAATACATAGTATGTTTCACAGTTGATGCGTCACGCAATAGCTAACATAAATTGTGAAGACTTTCTCATTTGACATGGTCATCTCAATGTCCGCCTTATAAAATCATCTCATGATATCACGATACCTTTGTTCCTTCGGTATTCTACTGCCGTTGTATCATTTAAAAAATCTTTATGGATAAAAATTTCTTTTGGAAAAAAATGAAGTTTAGGTCCAACTGTGATGATTCAACATTATTTTACTGTCTACGGCCTTTCGATAGCAAATGCTCTTGATTTGCTACTGCACATTACCGTATTGGAAGGGGAGGCTTGCTAGGCCATAAAACCGATTTAACAAACTATTTTGGATTTTTGGATTTTCACCTTACTTTGAATGCTGAAAACCTATCATGTTACTTTTTCTACTTTTTAACACAGGTCAAGATTCTATCAGTACTTAATCAGACTGATAGAAACTTCATACAGATCAAGAATTTTTCAGAGCTAAATCGGACCGGTCAGGACAGGTCAAGGTCGAGACTTTCTCGGTACAAGTCCACACTGGTCGAGACTTTTTCCTTTTTTTTTTAGAAAAAATAGGACTAGTTGAGACAGATCGACACTAGTTCAGTAAATTTCAGACCGAAACAGACTTTGGCTGAGACTACTTTAGTAATCTTTAGACAATTCGACGCTGGGTCAGTAGTTTTCAGTACAAAAAGTGCACGTTTCAGACGTTAAGTGTTTTGTACTGAACGCAAACGTTGATCAGACACAATTTGAACAAAGTGATGTTGTCTACTCCAATATAAATGAAGCATTGTTTACAATTACATTTAAGTAGGATGTAAGTAACAATTATAAATGATATAGCATATAAAATATAAAGAACAACAGAGAAATGTATACAGGAGAGAAGTGGCGAAGGTGTTGATATGCGAGTCCCGGGATGAAAACTGTATTGTTAAGGAAAAGGCCATGTATTAATTTTACTTGACTGACACGAAGTGGAGGTTGAAACCAGTTGCCGTATTGACTTAACTCGTTTTACCTACGTCTTCGTACCTAAATCTAAAGCTGTCTAACGTTATTGTTTTCTGTGTTCTCGTTTTTGCCATGTCTTTGGACTTCGATTTTTGTAAATACTGCCCCTGTGTTCCTTCGGTATTCTACTGACGTTGTTTTTTTACCTACCTAATATGAAATCTTCAATGCAAATTAAACTATAATGCACAAAGTTATGTTTTGCCAGTAATTTACAAAATTGCTTTGTTTGCACCAATCTGACAAGAGAGATTACAATTGAGGTTACTCGTCTCTATATTTAAGCTCACCTTGTGTTTGTAGCATTATTTCGTACACATGTTTTACTCTTGTATAAACATTGAAAAGATATGGAGCAAATGACCATGAAATAAAGTCTTTATAAATACATTGCAAAGCGTATCAGTTGAACATCTTCATCTTGAAGTAACCACGAGGCCTTCAGAAATTAGTTTTGCTCATACCGAATAGTAAGTTCAAGAGAACTTACAATGGCACCAAATATATCGGAATACATTGCTACATGTCGAATAAAGCTACAAGCTACGTTTACTCTTGTCTCTATCTACATACTGTTAATTGCAATTTTGATCGTTAACATAGAGGTCAATGTTTTTTTTTACTTTGAGAGGTCTTATTTGGCTCAACTATCGGCATTCAGTTGCTTAACACGTAAAGTGTCTGTAATACGATAAAGTATAATTCACTTAAATCAATACAATATAATTGTTTTTGTCTACTTAACATGCTTGTCATTGGCACTTTTCTCATATACTACTAATACAAAATTAGTATCTGCAGCTGTAATTTCGACAGCTTATTTCCTTACAGTACAAATAATTTTAAAACAT
>MJUU01013271.1:13196-80414 GCA_002080025.1 Modiolus philippinarum | reverse complement strand
TATATATATATATATATATATTTAACTGCAATTTGAAAAAAAACTTCATTGATCAAATCTTTCATACTCAGAACTATTGATGTTGATGAATCTCTACTTTTTATATCGCACCTGACAGGGTCTGAAATCCACTCCAAATTTCATGGTTTTTATTGGGTCCGTGTTGTTCATCTTTGTGTGTGTATCTTCATTTTTCTTTTCTGTGACGTATTCATGTTGTGTCTCTGTTTCTTTTTTGTTTCTGATGGTCCCATTGTCCTTGTATTATTCGTTTTTGATTGACGGTTCGGTTCTTACTTACTTTAATATACAATGTAGAATTTCCGAAAGAAAGTGAACATGCAATTAACAATTACAGTAACAACCTAAGGGCAAACTTTACTTTAAACTATTCTAATATATTTACACATCTTATTTAATTCTACCACAGATTTTGAAGACATTAAGTTTCAAAATTTGACAGTATTTGGTCATCATCTGTATTTATTTAAAATTATATGTCTATGCAATTTTTTGATAATATCAGCCTATCCTGTCCAACAAAAGACTTTGTCTGGTGAGCGGGAGAACTGGTTTCCAACTTTGTATCCTAATTGACAAACAGTTGCTTTTTGATAACTTGCCATGAACAAAAAATCGGTAGTCAAGTGAGCGACACGGGCTCATGTGAGTCTCTATTGTTTTTAATCGCTAAGGGATACTGATTCTGGCATGCATTACGCAACAACGTCCAATTCATTCATTTTGTAACGATTACTGATATCGTTTGCAATATCTTTAGACATAAGCTGTTGTATTTTATGTTGTTTGTAAGAAAAACGAAAATATCCGACAATATCATTGAAGATCTCTTTGTAAAAGAACTATAGTAAGTAAGCACCAAATCGTCAGTAAAAAAATGAAGAAGCCAGGGACAACGGCAACACCAGTAAACAAGGACAGAACATGAGTACGGGACAGGAAAAAAATGCAGAACAACATTATAAGGATACAGAAATGCTTAACGTTCCACCTAAAGATAACACCTTGCCTACTATGTACTGGGTTCCTAAGCTTCACAAAAATCCATTCAAGCATCGTTTTATTTCGGCCTCTAGTAAGCATTCTACCACTAATTTATTCATCCATTTAACTAGTTCACTTACTTGTATAAAGGAGTTGGTTATCAAATACTGTGAAAAAAACTTATCAAAACTCTGGTGTAAATTACTTTTGGAGTGTAAAAATTCTATTGAAGTTCTAGATAAACTACAATCTATTCAGAGACCAGTCTTCTCTATTGACAGTTATGATTTTTCCACACTTTGTACAACCCTTCCACATAATTTAATTAAATCCAAAATGGAACAACTCATTAAATGGTCTTTGAAATTTTCTGGTTTGCAGTTCATTTGTTCTAGCAAAAAATAAGGATTCTTTTCTAATATTACCAACAATAATTATTGTGATGATATGATTAATGCACTCAATCTTTTGCTGGACAACATTTTTGTTCGTTTTGGCAACACTATTTGTCAACAGGTCAGAGGGATTCTCATGGGTACAAATTGTGCACCTCTAATTGCAGATCTTTTCTGCTCTGTTACGAACGAGACTTATTAAAAAAAACTTCAAAACGGATCCATATCGAACAGTGATAAACTTATTTCTATTTTCAATGATAACAGCAGGTAAATTGACGATATCCTGTCTATTGACATTCCCCCGTTTTTAGACATCATTTGCCCAGAAGATCTGAAATTAAATAAAGCTTACAATGACTCAAAATACTGTCCTTTCCTGGATCTGATTATCATTATTGACTCTGATAAAATCAAAGCTAAAGTATATGGTAAAAGGAATGATTTTGATTACCAATTTCTCTTTCCTTGACGGCGACATTCCTCTAGCTCAATCTTACGGGGTGTATATTTCTCAACTAGTATGATCGGCACGCGTTTGTTCTACTCTTGACGATTTTAATGAACTTAACCTTACTATCACAGCCAAACTTTAAAACAGGGTTACAGATTTCATAAGTTGATGAATACTTTTTTAGAAGTTTTATCATAGATATGAACATTTAATATTTAAATATGGCGTTACTCGTAAACAGCTTATCACTATGGGCATTTCTAATCCCCTTTTTACGGAAATATTGGTAAAATGCCAGAAACTGATTAAAGATATAGAAAAGCTGAGACGTCATCTACTTCCATTACGTAATAGGGGATATCGACAAGATACTCTGCTTGCATCCGTAAAATTAGCTTTGAGATCTAGAGACCTGAAATTTTATACACATACTGGCCTCTCACTGATACTGCCGATGTCTATTGAAATATATGATGATTCTTGGCCAAACCCTTCTTGAAGTTTTGAGTTTGATTCTTCTTCCAAAGTCCGACAGTGTTATACCAACAGACTAGGCTCCTTGAGCTAGCTTTTCGGCGAGCACCCCTTGACCCATCTTTCTAAATTACTTATTGTCATTTTCTCTTCTTTGACGATTGTGGTCATGGAGTTAGTAGTCTACCTGTATTGGGTTTTCTTCGTATGTTTATTATACTATAGGGAAACGGGACAGATAAAGGGGAGGTTTGGGTACGCATAATCCGGTTAAACCCTACCACTGGCTTTTGCTAGTGCCGGTACCAAGTCCGACTGTCCCGAATTCCTATCGTTTTTACGTTTGTCCTTTGTCTTGTTTGTGTTTTTTCCTGTGTAGTTCCCTGGCAGATTAAGGAATGTGACTGTAATTTCAGCCATTGAAAATATTTCCTGTTATCCCTTTATTACATACATACAGATGGACAACACGCATCCCCAAAAACCATGGCTGCATGAGATCAGGTGCACTGGTAGAGTAAATATGGGTACTGCGTCTAATAAGACACCCGCCGTGTTGACTATGCCAACTCCGGGAGTAAAGTCATTCGCCGTTCTTACGGGAGAAACATCTAATGTATTAAATCTTTCATCCGAGATTTCAGTGTTCATGAGGAATGGTAGTATAAAGTCTGGAGAAGTCAAAAGTTTTAATGCTGTTATAGTGTTATAATTATCTAGATTTTAAGATGTCAAGCAGATCTTTACAGTGTTTTAATATCCACATTTCATTTACCTCTTGAAAAGCTAGTATCACAATATTTTGAATTCCTCTTCTACCGCTGTCTATGGATGGAGGTTAACAGCTTAGAAATAGGTTTTGTAAAACATTTTGCAGATCCAGTGTATACCATCAATTGTATAGACATTTTTTTTTTGTAATTTTGGTACCCAGTATAAGGAATGGCGATCAGTGTCTTCATCTTTGGTTGAAATTCCAAAGAAAAGCAAAACAGATCTATGGTTCTGTAATATCTCCTCTTCGACAAAGTACTAGCTGTGTAGGTTGAATTGCTCTGGGTATTACCAATGCTAGTTTTTTCGTCAAACATTCGATGCAATGATTTTTTGCAAATGAAAATGATGTTATTAGGGGCCTTATTTGCTGGAACAACAACATATTTTTCATGAATGTTGGACAAGTATCTGGCAAGTTTCTGTACTACTTAAGACTTATTCAGGTGAAAGACAACAGTTCATTGTACAAAGATTTAATCATTATCTACGAACTTTCTATCAATGTAAAAAAGGATACAGTATGACAGGTTGGGGTAATCGTAATCATCTTGTAATTAATTACATTTTGTGGACTAATCACAAGTAATAAATGATCATGTATTTCATGATTACATGTAATTCTTATGTAATTAATAACAGAAAGCGATAAGGCTGTAATCAGGATTGTTTTTAATTACATAAGGATTACTTTTATTTATTTATGACTGCTATTTTTTATGGACCGCTATGGGATATCTGTTTCCCATTTCTCTCTAAAGCTTAATTGTTGTTTCCTCTACCGGATTTGACTTTACTACCGGATTCGACATGTTCAACACGGCGGGTGTCTTATAAGAAGCAGGAGATGCTAACTCTACCGGTGCACCTAATCTCACCCATGTTTTTTATTGGGTCCGTGTTGTTTATTTTTGTATGTGTGTGTGTGTGTGTGTGTGGTCATTTTTCTTTTCTGTGCCGTTCTGATGTTGTGTCTCTGTTTCTTTTTTTTTGTTTCTGATGTTGCCATTGTCCTTGGATTATTCGTTTTGGATTGACAGATCGGTTCTCACTTATTTTAAAATCACATTCATTTATTATTCTGGCAAAGGCAGACACTTTATTTAGATATATACCCAAGTTACTGTAAATTTATTTTCTGCATATGGCGATTTAAAGAACTCATGTCAATGCAAGACTATTAACCAAAAAAATGTAAATTCTGGTATGAAAAAATAACCAAAATAATCTTAAGGTGTCTCAGTGGTATTATTCCGCCATTTTTTTCTTATACTTGTTCATTTAGGTTTCATTCATAAAAAAATTTAGCAAAATAGTTATTTGAATTGTCAAGAAAGTTCCAAAGTATCTAAAATTATTATTCCTAATTACTTTTACAACATTTCCATTACAAAATGGTGAAATAAAACACAAAGGCTTTAAATCTAAAGCTGGATTTACAGAACACAGAAATTATACAAGGGAGATAATTTGATAAAAGAATTTAACATAGATATCACTAGATAAATTAACATTTTGCAGTTTATCACTCTTATTTCAACGGTGACCCCTTATTTTCATTTTTTATTTGTAAACTATATAATGATTACAAAACAGTCAAAGTAAGAGCAAAATCTATGATTAATTTTTCTAGCTGTCTTCTCATTAAACCATTTTCCCTAACATTTCTAAGTAAAATCTTGAAATTTTCAATTTTAGTTTTTGCGCTTAAATGCACGGCGACCCCCAAATTTTATTTTATATTTTGAACTATAATACAATAACGTTTCTACACAGAAAATTTCACAAAATTCTATAATAGGAAAATAATACCCTGCAGACACCTTAATGAAAAGCCAAAATCAGGTAATGACAGAGCTGTGCACGTGGGAGATGCTCCCTAGTTTTAAACAAAACTTTCAAAAATTTTTGATATTGCCAGTTTTCAAAAAACAGTTTTCGGGTCAGCAATGAACTACTGACTACTGGATTGGTGAATACCCACGGGGACTAACAGTCCATTAAATTTAGATTTAATTATTTCAACATATCACTTTTATAAAAATATATAAAATGCATATATAACATATTTTGAGTATTATAAAACACCGTGAAATATAACTATCAGCGATTGTCATGATTCAACATATCTCTAATTTACTGACAACTATATAGACAATGAAAGGATATGGAGTAAATGTACATGAGACAAAGTCTCTTCACATACATGGTACAATACATCGGCAAACGAATTCCGAAGCAAGAAAGAGGAAAGGGGAAATTCTAAAATCATAAATCCAACATCACGGCAATTCACAGCAACACGAATTGAGACAGTATGACAAAGACAAGACAAATAAACAGAAATGAACAAGAACGCCACAAAACTCAAACACAAGCGGTGTGAACCCCTATAAAACTGAGGTATCATCAGGTGCTCCGGAAGGGTAAGCATGATCTGCTCCACGTGTGGCACCCGTCACACTGCCAGTGAAAAGTCCGGTTTTGTCACAGTCGGTGTTAGTCAGTCCGGTAACAAACTATGGATCTACCCAAAAATATCTTTTCTCATTTGTGAAACAATTAATTAATGGAGCAATGCTTTTATTGTTGTTTCGATCTGATCATGAAGTCACCGTGAGGCCTTCAACAATGAGCTATTCTCATACCTCATACCTTATAATTTATCTCTCTTCTGCTTTGATGATCCAGCACCTAATAAAAAGATCTGAGTAATCCAAAAAGGAATTGTCAAACTTTCATCTTTTTATTGTAAATGTAAAAATAAAAAACATTCTATGCAATTTCATTCAAATAATAAAAAAGTGAAAATGTAAAGTGGAACAAGAAGCCATAAATTCATATCAAAATATAAAATGAGAAAATGTCTGAATGAAATAAAAGGTACAACAGGAAACATCTACAATGGCTGAAAATTATAAACCATGGAAAGTTTATACTCCATGCCAAATTGCAGAAGGCTAGAATACATGGTTCCTGAGATAAATGTGACAGTTTTTCCCTTATCTTGAAGTTGAGTTTGCGTGGAGTATTAGTATGTACTTTGGCATGGAGTATTGGTATGTTTTGGCATGAAAATTATCAACCATTGAAACATATTACTAGACTTGATACGAAGTAAGAGTACGCATATTTTTTGTCAAGATAACCGAAAAGGAATCTTTTAAAGGTTTTAGAAAAACAATTTTTCATATTACATGTAACATGTTGTCTCAATAAAATATCAATTATTGTATACATTTTAACGGTTCAAACATAATTTCTGTCAATTTTGTTATATCTCCCGTAAACGAATTCATTTTCGTAGGGAAAATGTGCTTTTGAAAATGTTTCTAAGTTGTCATATTTCTTATACATATGATTATGTAATGGGAACTTTTATATTTGAGTTTAATTGCGAAAGACATAAACCATTAAATATATACTAGTGACTGAATATAATGCATTTTTTCAATTAACAATGAAGGGATATGGAGTAAATGCAAAGAAATAAATACCGAGGTTATACTGTGAATTTAATTTCTGCATATGCGCATTTCGACAACTTATGTCTCTTCGGTGAAGATAAAATCGAAACGTGTGGAAGACCATAAAATCAAAGATGTTTAAAAACTGATAGAGAACAAATAACCAATATGATCTAAATGTAAAGCCAAAATCAGCTAAGGACAGAGCTTTTCAAGAGGGAGATACTCCTTCGTTTTCAAATGGGACAAAGTGTCTACAAATACATGGTAATAATAAGCAATGGAACAACGCTTTTATTGTTGTTCTTCGTCTTGAAGTCACCATGAGGCCTTCAACAATGACTTTTACTCATACCTCATATCAAATTCCAGACGGCCCCTAGCACCGGTTTGAGAGGAATTCATTGCTAATTGTCGAGCAACGCCACATCCATATGTATTTTTACCTAATTTTTTCAATGCCGTAATCACAAGTAATCTTTTGTAATCATGAATACATTGAGTAATATAATGCAATCAGTAACATTTTGAAATTTGTGTATTTATAATTGTAATGTAATTGGTTACATAAAAATAGCAATGTAATTGTAATGTTTTCAATTACATTTTAAAGTAATCGACCCCATACCTTATTATGATAAATATCCTACATCAAATCTCTCTATAATCTCTTTGATGTAATTCAAGGTCAATCGTTATATTTGAACATTTCTTACCTTTTAACAGTTGTTATATTACTATCTGACACTTTGTCCAAGAAAGGAGGGTATTAAAGCCATTTTGAAATTTCGATGAAGTTCAAGCTCAAAAAAGTATTTGTATAACAGAGACTATACGTTGTGATTGGAATCTATGAATATAAGTTGAAGGATGATTTTTGTTGGAGGGTGTTATTTTTATTTGCTTAAAATAACTATGTTTTATGTACTTCGTTGTAAAGGTACTAGTCTTGATAAGTTGGACTTTTTTCTAGATTGATTTTTACTGTGAGTCTTTTTGTGTATTTATATTTTAAGCCATTTACCATACATGCGGGAGGGTTTGGAACCAAGAAAACGAGTTCAACCCCACCGCAATTTTTGCGCCTAACCGAAGTCAAGAATATGTTAGTCATTGGATTGTCTTGTGTTCTTATAGAATTTTAGTTTTTCGATATTTGGGTTATTTGATATGGTTTGTTTCCATTGATTTATCACTTTTTAACTTTTTGGGGGCCATTTAGGGCTTGCTACATGGTGTGAGGTTCCTCACTGTCTTGAAGACCGTATGGTAACCCCTTTATTTTGGGTCGTTTTAACCTGGAGATGGGATGTTGTTTCCTTGACGTTTACCCCATTTCCTTTCTTTTTAGTTTAAACATATTTTTATTTCAATTCATAACACATATGCAAACGTACATCATACTTAAAAAGCAAAACAGTAAATTAGGATTCAGAAACAAGCTGGAATCCAATTATATAAACTGTCTCCTTTCTTTTTTATAGCAATCTATCAATACAGCGTTTGGTACGCACATAATTGTTATGGTCTGGATCGATATATTCGTTAGATCGTTGTCAAACCTGAAACAAAACGTTTAATGGAACGAAAACACAAAAAAAACCTTTTACGTTGCATTTTTCAGTCGGGTAAGGTTCTCAGTTTATACAGTAAAGTCTGTAAATTTTATCTTATGTCCGTAAAAATGTACGTCCGAATTGTAATTCAAAAACATTAACAGCGAATAGTGGCTTTAAATTTTCTTTCTCTTTTGTGAAACGTCATATATTTTGAAAAGAGTGCTACTATCGGAAGTTTCAAAATTATACACGACTTGCCGACCTAAAAACATAATGCCGTGCCGATTTTCTGCTATAAATTGATATATATTTGTATACTTCATCTTCTTTGCGCAGATGGACAGAACAGAAAGAAAACTAAATGAAAATCCATTTGCAGTTCCGGCTAAAGAGGAAAGTGTAATTCGCTTTAAATCGGACGCATTTAAAACTCTTCAAACTGCTGGAATTGATGTTGATGGGGTTTTTGAAATAGTGCCGGGCATAAGTCAGACCTCTGAACACAGGGCAGTGTTCTTAAAGTGTACCGAGAATAAAAAACTAGTATTTAAAATCGAACTTGGAATAGACTTACCTAAGAACCGTGTTAATTATGAGCGCAAAAGATTTAGTTGCCCAGAATCAACATGTAATTTTCAAGATAAGGCCTTCACAGAGTTAGCAAGTCATCATTTAATTCGTCACAGAAATAAAGGGGAAGAGATTATTCAGATATCTTGTGGAAAAGAGTTTCCATTCTTTGAAGCGTTCTGTGAACATGTTTACAATGAGCATCAAAGCGTCTTTTTCCACCTTATTTCCGTATTTCGATGAAGTTTAAGAAGAGAAACGTGAAAAATACCTTAAATTACACAATGTCCGTTTTCTCGATTCATTCAAAATGGAAATGACATTCAATCATTTACTAGACTCTCTTGGAGGTCAAATAATTCTGTCGTTTGCCCGGTATTGGATCTTCATGTGGAATTGTCAGGACTTCGCTATATGGTATTTATACAATCTAGGGATACCTCGGACAACATAACCGGAACCTACATAGATAGCAGCGCAAGAAAGGTGCAGAGATTCAAAGGATGGGCGTGGTAGAAACAACCGGAACAACTTAAAAAATTCAGTTCCATTGCCGATGAAGCTAGATATACATGTACAGATTGTGAATTCCTTCCTCCTTTGACAATAGAAGCACTGTCTATTCACCACAAATGTGCACATAATAAAGCAAAATTCAAACGAAAGCAATGAAGACGTTCATAAAAAATACAAAAATAGTGGCTTAAAAGCCTCCAAAGTAAAAACTCTTTTTGGAGAAAAGTTTCTAAGTTTGTATTGCTAAATTCATGTTGCTTGTATAAATTGAATAATTTGGTTAATATTAACATTTATGTATGAAAGTAAACGATATCCAATAAATCTTATTTTTTTCCAAGTATGTCGATATAAAAAATGAATTTTGTACTAAATCTTTAAAAATATGTTAGGTCATTGCAGGATCATTTATAACATTTGAATAATTTTTTTTTACTCTTGATTGTAAATGTTTTCTTTTTCTGTCTTCTTGCTTCAGTTTTAAGTTGCCAATTTCTCTATTATTCATGTATATTTCATTCTCTATCATTCACTGCCCTTTTCTGGATCTAACCATCATTATTGACTCTGGTAAAATAAAAGATAAAATGTACGATAATGGATGATATTGATTTCAGTATTATTAATTTACCTTTTCTTGATGGTGACATTCCTCTATCTCTATCCTACGGGGTGTATATTTCTAAACTAATACGATTCGCATGTGTTTGTTCTACTCTTGACGATTTTAATGTGTGTAACCTTAATATCACATCCAAACTTTTACAACAGGTTTACAGATTTCATAAATTATTAAATACTTTTAAGAAGTTTCATAATAGATATGAATTGAATTGATACTAAATATGGCGTTACTCGCTATCAGCTTATTACTATTGGCATTTCTAATCCTCGTTTTTACTGAAATGTTGTTAGAAATGCCAGAAACTGATTAAAGAATCAGAAAAGCTCGGACGTAACTAATATTCTTTGCGTAATAGGGGATATCGACAAGATACTCTGCTTGCATCCGTTAAATTAGCTTTGAGATCTAGTGGCCTGAAAATCTTACACACATTCTGGCCTCTCACTGATACTGCCGATGTCTGCTGAAATATATTATGATTCTTGACCAAACCCTTCGGGAAGTTTTGAGTCTGACTTTTCTTCCGTCGTGCGACAGTATACTAGGCTTCTTGAACTTGCCGGCACTTTAACTCTGATCAACCCTTGAAGCATCTTTCAAAATTACGTATTGTCATTTTCTCTCCTTTCAAGATTGTGGTCATGAAGTTAGAAGTCTACCTGTATTGGTTTTATTCTTATGTTTATGATACTATAGGGAAACAGGGCAGATGAAGTTGAGGTTTTGGTAACCATACACCGGTTTAACTCTACTGATGGCTTTTTTTTGCCGGTACCAAGTCCGCCTACCCCGAGTTTTTATCGTTGCTTACGTTTCTCTTTTGTCTTATTTGTGTTTTTCATGAGTAGTCCCAGACTGTGGCATGTCATTTAAATTTTCAGCAAGTGTAGATGTTTCCTGTTATCCACCGTTTTACATTTAAAGTAAAAAAAATCAGGTTTATCTGGTCTGTAAGCCAGGGTTAGTAAGGAAAAACCCTATTACCGAAAACAATTTTCGGTTTCGGAAATCTTAATATGTGGCAACACCAGTTTCGTATGAGTTTGTATTGAAAAACTAGTATTACTAAGAAGACAAGTAAGGTTTTGAGCTGGAAATTGACCAAAACTAACCAGTTCTATCGGGTCGGTAATCCTGGTTTTATACAACTTTGGTTTTTTTTTGTATTTTGAACCATTGGGCCGATACCACTAGCTCAATAGTCAGACTTGTCTGACATGAAAATTTAACCTTGCGTTTTATAAAAATTTTTTGTTGTTTTCCAAATTCTAACTACTTACAAATACTGAGGCTTCATTCCGTTACAAAAACAGGATAACAGCAAACACCTAGAATGGCCAGGAACTACAATCACATGCCACAATTTACAGGCAAACTGCACCAGAAAAGCAATAATGAAAACAAGAGACAAACATAAATAACGATAGGAACTCGGGATAGCCGGACTTGGTACCGGCACTGGTAAAAGCCAGTGGTAGGGTTAAACCGGTTAATGGGCACCCAAACCTCCCCTTTCTCTATCCCGTTTCCCTATAGTATCGAAAACATGCGAATAATACCCAATACAGGTAGACTACTAACTCAATGACTACTATCTTGGAACAGAAAAAGCATATGACAAAAGCGTAATTTTGAAAGAAGGG
Organism: Modiolus philippinarum; assembly: GCA_002080025.1. NCBI lineage: Eukaryota > Metazoa > Mollusca > Bivalvia > Mytilida > Modiolidae > Modiolus > Modiolus philippinarum. The sequence continues at coordinate 68,932 of MJUU01013271.1, read as the reverse complement.
TCAAAAAGTGCTCGCCGCTAAACTGCCGGCTAGCTCAACTAATCTAGTCTTCTAGTAAAACACTGTCGCACTACGGAAGAAAAATCAAACTCAAAACTCCCCGTAGGGTTAGGTAAAGAGTTTTCATGTTTTTCAGTAGACATCGGCAGTATCAGTGAGAGACCAGTATGTATGTAAAGTCTTCAGGTCACTTGAATTAAAAGCAAATTTAACGGATTTGTTTAGAATAATTCGTCGATATCCACTATTACGTAAAGAATGCAAGTTTAAAGTTATGGTTATTGCACTCGGTAGATGTTCTTTGTACTGGATTTGGCCTCCCATTTCGATATTTTTGGCAATGAGTACTTCTCTTTTACTACTTTTGGATTATGGCTTTCCATCTAATTGGTTTCTTATGCTGCTGATGAGAGGTTACTTGTTGAACAAGTGTACAGCATAACAAAATTTACTGTTTTTATGCAACTTTGGTATTTTTGGCATTAGTAAGGAAACCAACATACCAAATGATGATTAAGGTTTCCTAATATAAATAGATGTATCCTCTGCTTCATATGAGATTTTAATGAATAACATGTCCGTAAGTGGGTTTTAAAAAGCAATATTTACCAATTGCCCGGTAGTTAGTGTTATTGGTTAAAGAACTTCAGTTGTAACTGTAATTGTTTTAAGGCCTCGGACAATCCGTTGGATTACCTTTAATAGCTCACCAAGGATGAGCTTTGCTATCTTTTTGCATCCGTGTCGTAGTATTCGGTGTAAAATTTTCATGATCATCTTCTGTGAATCTACTGGGCAAATGAAAACCAAACTTTATCACAACGTTTCTTTGGTTGATTGATTGATTTAATATTGTTTAACGTCTACTCAGCAATATTTCAGCTATATCAAGACGAGAACAAGTTTGTTGATAAATAATCACTTTGGGGTATGGAAATGGCCATGGGACGGGAAATTCTGACTGCCACTGGAAAAGTAGGGTGAAATCGTCAAGGGCGGGAAATTTAGCCTTGTAGCCGATCACCTACGTTTCTTTGGTATGCCTTTCTAACAATCATTTTTCAATTTCGTATAAAATTTATCCAACACTTGCAGTGTGAAGGGAACAAAAACCGAGGGTACATTTCGCTGCTGAAGAATAACAATGAAAGGTAGCAGCAAGACGAGTTTTCCATTAAAATATATATTCTGGCTAACGGGCACGTTGAAGGTTTCCACCGCCCTTGAAATGACAAAAAGATTGATTACTCTCCAAGGCTGTCAAAGATTACAAAATTCCACTGAAGGTAAACTAGCTCACTAAAAAAGAAAATTAAAATGAAGACAAGAACACTTTATTGCTCTCTTGATGTTTATGATATGATTATACATAAATGGTATGAGTTTGCGGGGTATTAATTGGTTCCTGGTAGTAGAGATTTGACTATATTTAAGCATTATGTCTTGCATGAATGTTTGTTCATTTTCCAAATTTGACTTCTTACTTCATTGTATTCAGAATATCAAACCTTTATGTAAAAGTTAAACAAAGACTTGTATACAACGGCCCAAAAGTTAGTAACGAAGATAAGCCTCAGGCGCGGATGTAGGCAATTTGAAAGGGGGGCGGGCGATCAGAAGTGAAAGAAAATATGGTCACGCAAAGCGAGGTGCGAAAATTTGGTGGTATTTTTCGTAAAACATCAAGGAATTCAGAAATAAATACATGATTGTCCAAAAAGGGGGTTACGATGGCCGATAGCGGCCGACAGTTTACTTCTTGAAAAAAGTAAAAGTGTCTAATCATTTACATGGCAAATTTGCATGTTTTGTTTAAAATGCAAAACTGTACATATAGTAACTCTTGTTCATGTTTTATTTTTACTAACAAATGTAAAACTGTCACGATATTAATAAAGCAATTGAGAGAACTTGTTTTTACAAAAAGTTAAAAGTTTTCTAAAAAACATGGCATTTTTTCTCTTTGTTGGAAGACCGGCTCACTAACCTTACTGCCTTGATAACCTAGTTATGTGGAAAAATGAGTTACGTAATCTGTGAAAGTCATTAAAAGATGAAACTTCAGTATCCAGACTTCAAGATGATTACGTACGTTAAAGAGAGTACTATTCTTATAAAGGTTGGAACACCATATCCTGTCCTAACTGATCAGCAATTCATCCCGAATGTGTGATGATTGATTGGGTAAAATCTGAAATATGGTGATAAAACGAATTAATATGTATGAATATAAACATATATTTATTCATCAATACAAAAACAGATGAGGAATAGAGTTTTTTATAATTAATCAATATTATTCAATAATGCCAACTGATAAAATAAAACACTTAATAAAATATCCAATTGAAATTCGATTATTATAGATTATTACATGGCACTTTCCATATCACACCCTTTATCAGCCCAAGGTCGTAATATCAGCCCGAGAGCCGTCAGGCTCGAGGGATGATTTTATGACCAAGGGCTGATGAAGGGTGTGATATGAAAAATGACATGTAATGATATTTGTTGCGTAGATAGTTGTTAACACTAACATTGGCTTTATAAAATTACACAATATACATCCAACATTTAATACGACATTTCAAGAGTGCATACATAGTTATAAATTAAACTTCTTTTATAGTGAATGTTAAAGTCCATTGCACGCGCATTCAAAGAACATTTACAATTAAAGGAGTCATCATAACAATAATAGGAGTCGACAGTTCATATAATTAATTAAAAGAGTTCACTTCAAATAATCACAGGAGACACAATTAAGGGAGTCCGTAAATGCAACAATCAAAGGAGTAAACAGGAGCCAAATAACTGCATGTCATGAATCTTCGCTCGTCGCGACACTCCCGACCACAAAAGTAGAGTCACTTCAGGAACTCGTAATAGTCTCTTTCAACATCATACTGTATACCGGTCTCTTCACCATCTACATAGTAAGTAGTCTTCATATATGACATTATCAATGTCTGCACTTTACACTTAGATATTGTCACTTCTCTGTTTTCATCTATATGTTCGCTTTCATCGTCGTCACTCAATACAATTATACTATTGTCTCCAGAGTCTATATCTGACGCACGATCTGTAGTTTCACATTCTTCAGATTGATTAAGAATTTCGGACACTTTCTGTCCGGCTGCTGGCATCTGATAGTCCATCATCTGTGTTCATTTCTGTATGGTTGCTGACTTCCGATACCCCGTCTGAGCTAATCACTGTCCTTTCACTGATTCCAGATATATCTCCTGCATCTATTCATACACCGTCACTGATTACGGATATATCTGCTGCATCTATTTCTACACCATCACTGATTACGGATATATCTGCTGCATCTATTTTTGCACTATTCGTATCACTAAGTACATCATCAATGTCAAATGTTGTACCTTCTGTATAGTCAAGTTCATCTAAGAGATCAAAGATATCATCGTCATCACTGATGTCTTCATAATACTGGTTGTGTTGTTGGGAGTCTCTAGGAGCATCAATTGATGTCTTGATAGCAGCTGTTCTTTCCATCTGATAAACATTTATGAGATGGTCCAGTAGAAATCCTCCTCTTATGAAGTGCCTGTTGCAAGTTATGCATATCCATTTTTCGAACTTTGGATTGTGTTTTTCTGACTTATGTCTGTTTAAGTTCCTTTTGTATTTGTAAACTTTCTGGTATATGTCGCAGGTAAACATCTTTATACTGAACTGAATCCAGTTTTAAAGTTTTACTTTTTATATATATCAGCATCATGAAATGCTCGTGCATTTACTTTCGCGGTAATTGTATACTGGAGTCGTTTCACCGGAGTCGTATAACAACTCCTGTCACTATTATATAAATAAAGTTTGTTTATATACTAAATATAGGAAAACAGGTAAATTCCACTCGATAATCACAATAAAAACATACACATAAAGTACGCATTTTTTAAATAATATCCTTCCTTTTTAAGAACTATATATTTCTTTAATTTTTCTCTTAGCACATTCTGCTGATTTTCTAATAGGTTTTTGTTGTTCATTTAACGATTCAGACGAGTTCACCTCGCCCTTTTCTTCTCTATCAACTTCCAAGGGATAAAGCAAATTAAGTGGTCGCGAAAACAATTTTCCAGCTGCAGTTTGAACTTGGGCAGAACGTATTTCTTTGTCCTTGCTTTCTACAAGCTTGATAATGTTTCCAAGCCTCCAAACTCCTCTTGGAAGATCTTCTTTTATCAAAACTACGTCACCAACAGAAGGTTGATATGCTGACTGGATTCTGTTAGCCTTTAGGTTCGTTTGTTTCCTTTCCCTCAAATTTGTAAGATAGTCTTCTTTCCACATAATCCAAAAATTATTTAAAAGTTTTTGGCCCTTTTTCCATAGTTTAAGCAGTTTCTCAGAAGAATTTGCAAATGGTGTAAAATGCGGGTCTTGTAAACCAAATTTAAATTCCAGAACACCTATCTTTGGATTAAGCGACAAAAAATGACCTGGAGTAAGCGTGATTCTTGAATTTATGTCATCATCGACGTAGACCAAAGGACGGGAGTTGATGATTGCTTCTATTTCTTTTATAATTGTCTGTAACTGAACATCTGTGAGTAGCTTTCTCTTTAAAGTCTTTCTTAACGAACGTTTCACTAATCCTACAAGTCTTTCATAGAACCCTCCCATCCAGGGCGAAAGTTCAACCATAAAATTCCAGCGTATTCCACGGTTCGAGGCAAAGCTCTGTACTTCATCATTCAATATCATATTCGACCACACATAATGCACTACCTGACTACTAAGTTTGAATTGTGTAGCATTGTCACTTACAATAGCACACGGAGTTCCTCTTGTTGAAATGAATCTTCGAAGTGCAAACAAAAATTCTTCGGCTGTCATGTCATATATTATTTCCAGATGCACAGCTCTGGTTACGGCGCATGTAAACAGACATACCCATCGTTTTATGGTTTCACCTTCACACTTCACTTGTACAGGTCCTAAATAGTCCAATCCTACATTAGAAAACGGTATTGATTGAGATACACGAGATTTTGGTAGAGGAGCCATCACGGGCATTTTGTAAGCACCACCTTCAAATCTTCTGCAAATTCTACAATGTCTAACCGGCCCCTGCAGCATAAAACGCCATCATCTCTGATGAAAATGCCCAACTGTCGCTGTAAGTTATTAGTCTTTCAAGCAAGAATATCTCTTATCATATCAGGAAAATGTTTTTGTTGAGTACATTTTATCCATTCTAATTCTGATTCTAACAACTCTTCTGCTGTTAAGGATCTACTACTATAAGTTTTCGTCCTTCTAATTATGTGAATGAAACGTCTGCACCAAGCTGTAACTCTTATCAATCGTATGAAACAACTGTACTTCCCACAGTCAATTCCAAACGCAGTGGTCTGTGCGCCCTTTGGGATCATAATCATAGCCTTTGAATTGGAAGTGAGTAATGATGGACACGCTTAAAGATTCCTTTTAATTTCTGAATTGTAATCTCTTTCAATTTCCATGGTTGGTTCATAACAAAAACGATGCCAAGAGTCACTGTTATTTTCCACCCATGACGGGCCATGCCACCAGCTTTTCATCTCTTCAAGCTTCTTGATGCTAATTCCACGAGTAGCGACATCTGCTGGGTTTTCTGTGGTTGGAACGTATCCTATTTGTACATTGGAGAGAGAATTAATTTCTTTCACTCTGTTTTTGACAAAAACACTGAGATCCTTGGTTGATGATATCCATTTTAGTGCACACTGAGAATCAGACCATAAAAATTTCTTCTTTACTGGTAACTTTATCTCTGTTTCTACAAATTTAAGACATCGCACTCCAATCACCACTGCTAACAGTTCTAACCTTGGAATCGTCATCTTTTTTACCGGAACGAGTCTTGTTTTCGAAAACACTATGTCACACTTTGAATTATTTCCAACACTTTGATGTAAAAATACGGATGCGGAATAAGCACTAGTTGACGCATCACAGAAACACAGCAACTGGTATGTGACATTACTAGAATCAGAATCTAATACTATTCTTCTTGGAATATGACACTTTGAAATTTGTTGAAAATCATCCCTTATCTCTCGCCATTTAATCAAATCTTCATCACTTAGTTCATCATCCCAGTGTAGTTTCTTTTTCCATAGGTTCTGGATAAGAATCTTTCCGCGTATTAGTACAGGGGGAAAAACCCAAGTGGATCAAACACTTCTGCAATTCCTTTTAAAGCTATTCTTTTGGTAACCTTTTCACACAACACCACAGATTCCGATGCTTTAATACACAAAGTGTAATTATCTATGTTCCACACATGTCCTAACACCTTTGATGAATTCACCTTTATCTTGTCTTCATCTGGAAGAAGATCATTTACAGCCTTCTCATTCGTGATCCATTCTCTTAGGTTCATTGATGCCTCTTTAAATATTTGTTTTGATTCGGAGTACACTGGCAAGGCATCTTTTATAGAACTAGCACCAGTTATTAAGTTATCAACATAAATGTCATTTCTTATTTTCTCAGCACATGGGGTATTGCATTTTATCAGATAGCTATCGATTGTTGCTCCAAGAAGGAATGGACTGGAAATCACTCCGAAAGGAACACGACAGAATCGGTATTCTTGTATATTATAATTACTTGTTGTCTGGTTATCATAATCTTTCAGCCACAAGAATCTTGTCACATTTCTCTCACTACTTTGAAGACCAATCTGAAGGAATGCTTTCTCGATATCTGCTACGATAGCAATTCTGTATAATCTAAATCTTAACAGCATACCACAAAGATTTTGTAATAGAACAGGACCTCTGTATAGACATTCATTCAAACTTTTCACTTCACCACTAGCCTTTGACGAAGCATCATATACTATTCTAACCTTTGTTGTCGTTTTCAATGGAGTTACAACTGAATGGTGAGGGATATAGTGCACAAATCCATCAGTATCCTGGTCATCAACTTTCTCAATAATCTGTTTTGAAAGTTGATCTTGTATTATTGAATCATATTGCATCAAAAGTCCCTTTCTTCTCAATTTGGACACATTCGATTTCAATCGAGCCATAGCAAGACTCCTGTTTATAGGTAATTCAGGCATTTCCTCTTTCCAAGGCCACTTCACATAATACCTCCCTTCACTAAACAATAATGTTTCCTTGAATATCTTCATCGCTATCTCATCATCTGAGTTTGTCTGATCAGTAATTCCGATCGACTCCATGTTCCAAAAATCTGTTAAATCTGGGTTATAAAACATTACTGTTTTCCTTTCTTATATCTCGTGGCTCTAATACACTATTTGTACTTGTGTGTGACATGATCAACATGCCTGTTTCATTCTTATTATCATTTTCTTCCGTAGTCCGTCCAGTAACAATCCATCCTAACTTAGAAGAAAGAAGATATAGTCCTGGTTGTACTGTGATTCTGTGAGCTGTTATCAAGTCTAAATAGTAATCATTTCCAATCAGAAGTTCTATCTCAGAAGATTCATTTTCAAAAGGCAGGTCATCAGCAAGGTAAATATCTTTCACGAATTGTAACAAACGATTTATGGATGTGTTATCCAACTTGCTCCTGTTTAAACTACCACTAATCACTGGCACAATGGTAGCTACGATACTAAAATATGTTCCATTCTTCAGCTTGATATCAACCTTTGTGTTGATCGTTTTCACTATTTTCGCTTTATTGCTTCCAAACGTCATCACCTTTAACCTTTCTTCTTCCCCTTCCTTCAGTCTCAACTTTGTAGCAAGTCTTTTAGATATATATGTTCTCTGAGACCCACAATCAAACAGTATTCTTGTTTTTGCTGTAGTACATTCTTTAGGATTTCTAATTTCAGACTTAGCCGTCTGCATCAAAACAGTTTCTCCTGATGCTAATAGAATATTCTCCTGCTCCTGTTCATTCACTTTATCATATGTTTCCACTTGACGTCTGCTTTCTGAATTATTCAAAAACATATTTGCTTCTTCTTCTACTAAATACGTTCCGGTGTTTCTTAGTTTAAATTTCGTTGGACATAAACTCCTATGATGTGAATTCACTTTTTGACAATAAATACACAATTTGTTTTTCTTGCATTCAGAAGAAGTATGTCCACTTCTTAAACATTTGAAGCAACTTCCTTTCAACTGTCGTTTTCTTTCTTCAATTGTCTAGAATTTTTGGCATTCATCACTCCAATGTTTGGATCCACAATACCTACATTTGTCAAAATAAGAATTTTCAGTCTGATTATTTGGTTTTGAAGCTGATGACATTAATGTTTCTGCAGAACTTGAAGAATGATTCACATTGTAATCCTTCCTTTTAAGGCTGAATGGCTTATTTTTCCAATTCTTTGAATCGAATTTGTTTACTGTATCAGACTTCTCGTTTCCATTGTTCTTCTGACAACTAACACAAGATTTTTCCAGAGCAACCACATAATCATTCAATTTTTCACACAAACTAATCAATGTCCACTTCGATTTAGCTCCTTTTTGAATCTCTGGCTGTAGTAACACGTCTTCTGTTATTTTTGATTTAATTATTGATATAAACACATCTTGGTTCACATCCTGTCTAAGTACTTCTAAACTTCGAATATGTTTGTTGAAAGTATCCAAAAATTCCCTCAAACTTGCGGTTTTGTTTGATGCTCGTTGAATGTTTATTAACTCGTTGTAATGAATGTCAATAACATCCTGTTCATTTCCAAATCTTTCCTCTAGAATTTGAATAGACACACTATTATTATCACTAGTAATAGATAATCCAGATAAAGCACGTTTAGCATCACCATACAACTTGCTCCACAGATTTAATTAATTAAATTTCTCAACATTAGAAAGTTTTCTATTTTTGTGCACAGTACTTTCGAAGGAATCCCAAAATTCTATCCATTTTGTTTTTTCACCATTGAATGAATGCAGCTCTAACTTGGGTAATTTCACAGAACAATCAGCCTGCTCATTCAATCTTCGATCTTGCTCTTGTACCACTTGTGTTTTTATTATATCTTTCATTTCTCTTTGTAATTCTACTATTTGAGCTGAAAATTCATTTTCCTTCACAATACTATTTTCTTGTTTCATTAAATTAACTAACTTTCTTTAAAATTATCCAAATCGAAACAGCACTCCATAGCATCTGAACATAAATATCCCCACCACTTTCCTCTATTGCACTGGCTAGCTTTCCACTTTGAATCTCCAATTTTTCGGAATACGTTTTCAATTTTTCTGAACATTTAGATGTTTTAAGCACGAATTCATTTGTATCTTCATCGGGTTCTTTCACTTCTGAGGACAAAATTAGCTTTCCATTTTGAATTTCTTTTTTCCAGATAATTTCTGTATCTTGTCCGTACACCTTTTAAATATTTCACACTTGACATTTCTTTTGTATTTTCACTAACCTCAGTTTATCCCAAATTGTGAATTATTCCCGGGTTTCGGCACCAAACAATGTTGCGTATATAGTTGTTAACACTAACATTGGCTTTATAAAATTACACAATATACATCCAACATTTAATACGACATTTCAAGAGTGCATACATAGTTATAAATTAAACTTCTTTTATAGTGAATGTTAAAGTCCATTGCACGCGCATTCAAAGAACATTTACAATTAAAGGAGTCATCATAACAATAATAGGAGTCGACATTTCATATCATTAATTAAAAGAGTTCACTTCAAATAATCACAGGAGACACAATTAAAGGAGTCCGTAAATGCAACAATCAAAGGAGTAAACAGGAGCCAAATAACTGCATGTCATGAATTTTCGCTCGTCGCGACAATATTTTTATCATATACTTCAACTGTATAGGAAATTTTCAGATGAAAATATCTTTTTGCTTATAAAATGCAATATTAGTATTTTGTTATTGTTCTTTATTTGATATAGTGTACAATGTTTATCATTTTTACGGAAATACACGAACTTGCGTGTGATAAAGCTTCGAAGTACTGAAGGAAAGGCACGCGATAATTATCGGAACCAGTTGATAACGATGTCATATCAGCCCGTTTCGTCGATTTGATTTGAAATCATCTGGTTTTATCAAGGGGTAAAATTTTAATCATATCTTAACTAAGTATGTGATAATCAATTTTATTACTTGTAAATTAACAACTAATATTATTCAGCCTTCTCGTTTAGATAGATTTGACCTGATGACTATAACATCTGCATAACTCCATAAATCTTTGATGTTTTTAAATAAATCTTTCTCTGAGATACTTTTATTTAATCTATTACATTATTTACAAAAAAATCATTTCAAAAAGAAATACCAATAGCATCAACTTTTAACTAATCAGCCATAACAAAATAAATTCAATATATATAAAATTTTAAAGATTTAGGACACCCCTAGTGTTACCAATCAATAGTTACAATTCAGTTGAATGTCAAATTAAGAAGTTTGTGTACGGGCATTACGTTCCAACATTTATAAGGATGGTACTCTTTTAGCACTCTTTATAAAATTGCTAGTTTCTGTTGTTTTTAAATCAGACATATTGAGATTTACGAAGACGTTTGCTCTTGCTTTATATTCCAGACTTCTAACCCTCAAAGTTGGTGTTCCGGTCATTAACCTAATTATTCCAAAGGAAAGAAAAAAGGCCATGTTTTTAGAAAACTGGCATTTGTACTTTTTGCAAAAACAATATTTGTCCATTGCTTTAACAGCGTGGCAGTTTTACATTTGTTGTGAAATTTGCTCAAGACTTTCTATACGTAGTTTCACAATGTAAATTTGCCATGTAAATGCATGGACAATTTTTACTTTTTTGAAAAAGTAAACTGTCGGCCGCTATCGGCCATCGTACTTTACCGATTTTCACTGCTGAAATTGCAAGGAAATTGGCAATTCTTATACCAATAAAAACGTAGATGTTTTCTTTTTTAATGTATACAATATAGATCGACCCCTTTGAACACCTGGAATGGATTGTATTTTCTTTTCTTTCAGTGTTCAATTTCTGATGTCTATTTGTGTTTTAAAGTGGCAAATCGATTTTTTATCCTTACATTTTTTTTAATTAATATGAGACAATATGGTTTCGTTTGCACATCGTAACAACTATTTTATACTTATTGACTGGGTATGAGTGGAATAGTAAGTTTATTGTCCCCGCGGTACAACTATTGCCCGAGGCGTAGGGAAAATAGTTTATGCTAATGAGGGAAAATAGTCAAATCTTTGAAAATGGAAAAATGGAAAAATAGTAGAAATGTTGTATGATAATATGTTATAGAAAAAGATAACTAAGCTATAATAAATTCATTTATTTGTAGGCGTTACATTACTATTTATCCCAGCCACGGTCCCAACCTACCCTTCTCCGTTCCCAAGATCAAAATCCATGTTTTTGATATGAACTAATTCTTTTATCGTTCAAGTTAAAATTGTCTGCTAAATTTGTTTTCTAAAAGATTGAAAAACTGGATTTTTTATTTTAAAATTTAGAATTGTTATAAAAGATATTTTGTGATAATGTGTATTTAAATTTAGCAACTTATGTAATTTTGGAACCTGATATTCACGGCGAAATTTTTATTCTTTTCGCTGTTAAAAAATATTACTCTTTATGAGGACATTCTACAAGGATAAAAAAAGTCAGTGGGGTGAGACAAATGTGTGAACAATATATTACCCGAAAGTCTGGAAACTTGAATATCTACACATTAAGTTTTTTATTTATTTGATATCAATTTAAAATTAACTGTATTCATTGGATTACAGATAATCAATTGGTATCTTTTATTCTAAAGTAATTTTTAACCAGTTGTTATTAGACGGTAATAAACGGTTTGTCAGTCATTATCATCGAATGCCATAAAGTCAAATCATTATACTAGTATTTAAGATGAACACACGACGTCGACTAATGAAGAAGCCACTATCTGCGATACCTTCTAGTGAATATACGAAGTCGACTAATGAAGAAGCCACTATCTGCGATACCATCAAGTGAACATACGACGACGACTAATGAAGAAACCACTAACTACGATACCATCTAGTGAACAAGAAATATTTCGTTTCAAATCTAATGCTATCAAACAGCTAAGAATTGCTGGAATTCCACCAGTTTTTCTTAAGTGTTTAGAGAAAGACAAAGTTGTCTTTAAAATTGAACTTGGAATAGGTGAGTCTAGACAGTTTCGTTAAAACTACTTTCACTTGTCCAAAAACATCATGTGACTTTGAGAACTAACCTTATGTAGAATTTGTCAATCACTTTTTCATATGCCATAGAGGTCAGAACGGAACTGTCAGACAAAGTGAAACGTGCTGCGGAAAGTTATTTCATTTGTTTGAACTGTTTTATGAACACGTTTTCAAATATCACCAAAATAGCCCATCTTCAAGTATATGTCCACTTTTTGACATAATCCGAGAAGATAGACTTGAAGAGACCTTCATAATGTCCATTTTCTTGAATCGTTTCAAATGGAGGTGACCTTAAACCATTTATTGGATCGTGGAAGTCAAATCATTCTTTCGTTTAAAAGAAATTTGATCTGTATGTGGAATTGTCAAGACTTTGTTGTGTGGTATCTATATAGTCTTAGAATTCCACTTCAATTTTTGGAACCAGCTCTTTCAGACAAAATATTAGGAAGCATTAAGAGCAAATGCTTTGATTGGTATAAACAACCAGAACGACTACATATTTATAGTTTCACTGCAGAAGAAGCAAGATACAGGTGTAATTATTGTGAATTTCTCCCTCTTCTGACAATCGAAGCCTTGACTCAACATGACCAATTCGCACAGAGAGAAAACAATAATTATCTCAGTAAGTTTTTGCTATGATTACAAGCTGTAACTACCTTTAACTATACGGTTCATGTTAAACCTGGTCTCTCTTTGATGGTGCCACAGGGGTACCGAGCACGGATGCACGAGAAATCAAATTTCATATCACAGTCAGCGTTAAATTAGAAATTGGCACGCACTGTGTGTTTTTTTTTCAAATTTCAACAGAACACCAAAAGTAGAGCACGGCTACAAAAGAAATTGAAACAGTAAACACATTGCAGGAGATATCTCAATGCTATTCCCATTTGGAACAACGGCAGTAGAATACCAAAGGAACAAAGCACAAGATTGTACATAAGTCAAAGTCCAGAGAAAAGCCAAAAGCAAGAACACCAGAAGACGGAAGACGATAGACACTACTCACCCACTAAGACACTACACACCCAGTAAACACACAAACACTACAAATTCAAAACTTAAAACTAAAACACTAAAGTGTGATCTCTAAAAGACAGAGTAACATTAGGTGCTCTGGAAGGGTGAGCTTGTCAGAGAGTCAGTGATGCATTTATGGGTTTGAAAGATAGATTTAATGTGAAAATGTTCATATATTTTTCAGTATTTGTTTGTACATTATCACCACAAATGAAGTATCAATGGGGTTTTGAAAGAAAATTCAACCTTTCACGTAATTACACTTCTGAATTTGTAAAATAATGTTGCACGCTTAAGTTATTTTGTATATAACGTAAGGACATCAGTGAAATCAACCTTCAAGTATATTAGTAGGACTGGTGTACTTTTCACCAATCATGCTAACAAAATCAACAATTTCACAAATTATTCTTTTAGGAGCCTCGAGAAGGTTTCTGTGTTAGGTTTCCGTGTACCTTACAATAAGGGTATTAACAAAGCTACAAATACTTGCTGGGAAGCCATCGATCCACTTCTCGACTAATTTGTTTACGTATGTTCATAAGCAAAAGTAATATAAAGGTATTTTTTATAACTAGATCTGAAAATTACAGTATATCCTGTCCACAGACAATCCTTTTTAAAATTCTATGTTGTTTAAAATCAAACCTTTAACTAATTAAAACACTATTAACATTGTCAAAATTCTATGTACATAAATTAATGTATGCTCTATCAAATTGTCAATAGTATTGCAGAATGTCATTTATACCAATAAAACATTGCAAAAAAATAACAAAACTACCGAACAGAATTGTGGGGCCCGTCATGGGTTTCTTGATTACCTGATTATCAGGGCATATTTTTAATGATTATTTGATTACAAGGACATTTATCTAATGATTATTTGATTATTAGCTTGCATTTTTATATACTTTTTTTGATTACTAAGTCAAAAATTTATTGATTACCAAGGTAAAAATTTAATCATTATTTGATTACCAAGGCAAAACTTTAATCATTATTTGATTCCTATGACCCCCATGAGGACCCTCAATTGACACAATCCGAAATCCAATGGACAAATCGACAAAGCCGATGCAAAACCACAGGAAAAAATTGTTCATCGCAACTTTCCTGAATTGGTGCAGACATTTCAAAAGAAATGGTGGTAGTAAGGTGAGGTTTTTGCAATTTGTAAAAGTCATTCGGATTTCTCTGATTTTATTCAGTATTACTATGTAAAATATTTTGCCCAATTACACCAAATTTTCTAGTCCCAAAAAGGCTTCATAAGCTCATTTTATGTCAGTAAGCAAAATTTTATTAGATTGTAGATTTTCCTTCCATGTGAAACAAATCAGTATGTGTCCATTCTATGCTAAGGTAAAAGTCCAAGAGAGCCTTTCCCGCCATTTTTAAAACGTGAAATATCTTGAAAACAAGGCCCATAACCTATCAAAATTTTAAGCTTACTTTATTCCTTTAACAATACTCTTTCCGTTTAGGGTATCAATTTAAAATCCTAGATTTGCAAAATTTCACCTTACCTCATCCTTAAGCGATTTTATGGCGTCCCGAACTTCCTCTTCCATTGCGGTAGTGTCCAGTAGCAACTGAACAGCAAGTGTTAGTGAAAGGTCATAAAGTGAAATGAAATGTTGTGCAGTACTAAGTAAAAAATGAATCTTGAATCACAATCCGCACCAAAACATTTTTTTCCACAAATGACTGATATCTATTCAATTTTGTTTTTGATTTCTTGATCAATAATCAAGTTATGGAGATAAGCCTGCATAATTGGTTCTAGCTCTCACTTAACAAATCAAGCGTGAAACAAACACTCCGCAAGCAGGAGAAGTTGGAATATTATTCTCCATATTAGGGAAATTGGTAATTTTGAAATTAAACTCGTCCTTCTTGTCGTTAATTTTAGGACTGAGATGAGCATTTTCATCAAATTCGAGATGTAAGCCCAAGAAAGATGTCGATCTAGTGGTTTCTGTCGTTTCCTCTGTGTATAATTCTGTAAGATAATATTGATTGGGTCCATTTGCAAAAGATTCGGGTTTTATGAAAAGAACACCATCTTTGTATTTGTGTAACGTAATACGGAAATTTTGGATTTATTGTTTCCAGATGGAAAGAATCATTTGTTATGCCCATCGGGGCCTTATATATTCTGGCCCTGCCTGTCTGTTTATTTGTTAGTCTCTTTTGTCTGTTTGATCTCGTGATCTTCACCTTGGCATGAGACTATCTCATAAAATTTTACCACAATCAAAGTACTTATAGCCTTGATAGACAGAAACACAATTGGTAAATTGAAGATGAGTGTAAAAGTTGTTTTAGTTCTTGATAACGATTGAATTCTGATGTGTGGTGGTAAATTCTGTGTTTATGTTTGCATCCAAACACAACCATCAGTTTTTGTGATTTAACTTTTCAACATAAATTTCTGTTCATGCTTTTTGTTTCTTCTGGAATGCGACACGGGGTATACGTGTTTTGTTTCTACTTTCTCTTCTTTGCTTTTTCTGGCACATAGCAAAACAGTCAGGAGTAAGTAAATTTTTTATCGTATGACTTGTCTACTACAGAAGTCATTCCAGTCTTTAACATTCAAGAATTACTATCAAAATGGTTTCGTTTTTAGGAAAATTTCCCATCCTTACAAGCCTATGATGTAAAGCATAAAGGCTCTGGTGTTAAGACAAGGATTTGATCATTCATCGGAGACTTGATAATTTTGAGCACTTCAAGGTCATATTATTTTGTTTGGATCAATTAAATTTTGACGCAAGAAGTAACAAAGTTTGATGTGAAATTTTCCCAAAAACGAAAACATCTCGATTGACATTTTCGAGTGTTAAATGACTGAATTATCAATGTAGTAAAAAGTTAAACGATAAGTGGAAAAAAAATAATGGATCATCCTCAAGCAAAAATGTTGTTTTCGATGCTTAGCTTTACAAAGATTTAAAACTTTAAGCAAAATCAAGGTCAGCCATTCATTATGATTTTACAAAGATGACAGTATAAGAAAACTGGGTTTTTTTGTATTCCAGATAATCTTAATCTAGTTGATGAGGAGCAATTATTCAACTACTTAAGTGGAACTACAAAGGGATTTTCTCTGTTGACCAAACCTACACGCAAATGTGAAATATACGTATTGAGAGCAAAACATAGGCATGTTTCAGTAGTATTACGCCCATGGATTTTAGATGACAACAAGTCTATTAGACCAAGTGAAATTTTCGTTTATGTAGAATTACTGGCATAGTACTATTTAATGCCTTATTTATTTTTTAATGATTTAGATGAGAAATATCAAAACAATTTAGAAAAAAGTTGTGAAATTTTTATATCTATTCAAGAACTTGTGCAATATATGTCATTGCTTGATCTTACAGGAAATGTCATGC
This sequence comes from Modiolus philippinarum, assembly GCA_002080025.1. Classification (NCBI taxonomy): domain Eukaryota; kingdom Metazoa; phylum Mollusca; class Bivalvia; order Mytilida; family Modiolidae; genus Modiolus; species Modiolus philippinarum. The sequence continues at coordinate 52,323 of MJUU01013271.1, read as the reverse complement.
CAACATGTTGAATTTGTTTATTATCTGCTAAAATCAAGGATCAGTGATAAAAATGTAGACAGGGAGGCTTAATGAATGACAGTGCATATGCCAGGAGCATGGTTTACATGAGACAATACCTGTATGAAAGAATTGAGGAAATATTTGGCAATGAAGTATTTGTATTTCAAGCCCATTCAACAATCAGATCACGCACTCAGAAATCTATCGTTTGTCAAAAACACTCCTAACAATTCTGTCAGTATGTGTATTACCTATGATGATATTGATGTATTTTACTATTTTAGGTGACCTCTTCTGTTTACATGGTTTTTGATATAGACGTATGAAACTTAATAAGGCAAACAATGGTTCTTAATACTGTCCTTTTCTGGATCTAAGTATCATCATTGAATCTGGTAAAATAAAAACTAAAGTTTATCATAAAAGGGATAATTTTGATTTTACTATTACTAATTTCCCCTTTTTGACGGCGACGCTCCTCTAGCTCCATCCTACGACATCCTATGTTACAGTAAAATGTATAATTAGTAATTATACATAATAACTGAAATTTCCAGTAAATATGTATAATAACTAGCATATTTAGAAATTATGTATAATTACTTAATTTTTCGGGAATTATGCATAATTACATGTACTGAAATATTAAGCAGAAATTATGTATAATTACTGAAATGGTATTAAAAAAGAATTTTGAAATTTTTGTGTTTAATTTGATAAAATTCAATGATGAAAAAGTTAAATATAATCTAGCAACTACATCTATTTACTCGAAACTAAAGTATTACATGGGATCGTTTCATTTTTTCATAAAAAATTAGCATGGACTTCACCTACTATTGCACATTTGTTAAGGTTTTTGATTTGCATACCCTATCCTAAACTCCTAATTCTTGGAATCAGCTATTACTGCTTGTCTAAATGGGAAAATGCAGTAAATTTGTATTCAGCAGTTGCTTATTTAGACAACTTATGTTTACTCAGTGCATGTACAACAAAATGTAACAAATTTTAGAATTAGTGTCCGTATATTGGATATTGAACGTGGCAGGTATTTTAATGTTCAGTGGATCAAAGAGTATGTAAATTGCCTAAAAATGAAATTAGTGCCCGATTGCACCTTTCCAAATAAAATCAGATTTCAGGTCAGCATTAAAGTACTGATTACTTGGTTGGTGAATACTCTTGGGGACTATCAGTCCAGCAGCAGTGGCAAACAGTCTCTTAAAATGAATCTGACAACTCCAAACGAACCAAGTGTACTGCCATGCAATATTGACCTAACGGTATTTCTTTTCCAAATTTTCATGTACTATAACCATACAGTTTTAAGCGTATCTCTGATCTCAACCTATCCCATACTAATGGGTTGTTTTCCACAAATTTCATGAACAATGTAGTTGCATGTGACCATGATCAAAAAGAAATAATATTCCCCTTATCATCTTATGCACTACAACAAATCAACTACATTTTTTTGTAGAAATAAATGCTTCCCCTCCCTAAAAATTGGAAGTCAAAGATAGCTGGGCTAAAAATTTGAAGAGGTCTTTGAACCTTACTCTCACATCATAACTTTTACAACAAGGTTACAGATTTCATAAATTATTAAATTTCCAAACGTTTAGATTTTGTCTGCACTGAAGAGACATTAATTGTCGAAATGCGCATATGCAGAAAATAAATTCACAGTAATTCGGTATTTAGTTATTTATTAAATACTTTTAAGAAGTTTTACAGGAGATATGAACATTTGATATCTAGATATGATGTGACTTTCAAACAGCTAATTACAAAGAGCATTTCTCCCTTGATTTTATGGAAATATTGTTAAAAAATGTCAAAAACTGATAAATAATCCAGAAATACTGGGACGTAACTTGCATTCTTTACGTAATCATCGATATCAACGAGTTATTCTGAACAAATCCGTTAAATTGGCTTTGGATTCCAGTGAACTAGAGACTTTACATATATACTGGCCCCTCACTGATACTGCCGATGTGTACTGAAATACATGAAGACTCTTTATCAAACCCTTCGGGGAGTTTTGATTTGAGTTTGATTTTTCTTCCGTAGTGCGACAGTGTTTTACCAGCAGACTAGATTCCTTGAGCTAGCCGGCAGTTTAGCGGCGAGCACTCTTTGACCCTTCTTTCAAAATAACGTTTTGTCATATGCTTTTTCTGTTCCATGATAGTGGTCATTGAGTTAGTAGTCTACCTGTATTGGGTTGTATTCGCATATTTTTGATACTATAGGGAAACTGGATAGAGAAAGGGGAGGTTTGGGTACCAATAAAACGGTTTAACCCTACCACTGGCTTTTGCTAGTGCCGGTACCAAGTCCGGCTACCCCGAGTTCCTATCGTTATTTATGTTTGTCTCTTGTTTTCATTATTGTTTTTTCTGGTGCAGTTTGCTTGTAAATTGTGGCATGTGATTGTAGTTCCTGGCCACTGCATGTGTTTGCTGTTATCCTGTTTTTGTAAGTACAAAAAGTATTCTGTCTAACTGGCCATTTCGTTTCAGTTTTAATGCTTATGAGTCCTTAATCATTTTAAGTGTGAAAAACAACAATTCGGCATTAATTTTGAATGCATAAAAATAAACTTTAATTGAAAAATAAGTCCATTGCTCAAAAGTTACGTGTCTTGTGTTACTATCAGGGAAATTATAAAAATCACAGAATATTGCCATTGTAACCCTCTTGATATAATGAAGCCAGAAAAAAATCTCAATTGAGTCTCTTGCGTACACGAACGGCATTAGACCACTCAAACTTTTACGATTGATTTACTAATGATTTGAATATTAGAAATGTGTTAATGCTTATTCCATTACCTTGAACATACGCAAAATTTCCTCTTGATTTTGACCACTGGGGTTGAGCTACAAATGTCTGGTTTGCCAATAACTTTTCAGTAACACCAAGGACAATTGTGAAACACAAGGTACGCAATAGTTTATACTTATTGACTGGGTATGAGGGAATAGCAAGTTTGTTGTTCCCGAGACCCTTACTATTGACCGAGGCGTAGCCGAGGTCAATAGTTAGGGGTCAAGGGGACAACTAACTTCTTATTCCCGAATAAACAGTCTATAAGTGTTTTATTATACCGAAAACGCAAAGTTTACAACTTTTGAATCATTTCTCTGATTTCTAGTATTTGTTTTCTAAATTTTGTAATCTTATTAAAACATACACAATTACATCTACTTTCTTCAACAAAATTTTATCTGCTGCAAAGTGAATAGTGTTCACTGTAATTTGCATAAGTAGTTTAGAGTTGGCACTTGGAAACAATGATTTCAGAGCATTCTGAATTAACAACATAACTTTTATCCAATGGGGCTCACAAATGAACAGTCTATAAGTATTTTGTTGTACAAAAAAAATGAAAGAAAAAAAAATACAACATTCACAATTTTTAAATCATCTTTGAATAATATTTCTTCATTTCTGGTATTTTTTTTTCTAAATTTTGTATTCTTATTTACACATAAACAATTACCTCTTTTCTCACCAACAAATTTTATTCTGTTGCAAGGTGAATAGTGTTCACTGTAATTTGCATCGCTAGTTTAGAGTTGTCACTTGGAAACAGTGGTGTCAGAGCATTCTGAATAATCATCAAATTCTTTTTATCCAATAGGAAAGCAAGAAAAAAGTTCGGGAAAAATATTCATACTGCCAGCCAATAGTCTGAGAAACTATTGACAGGTAAATAGTTACAAAATTGGAAAAGGTGAAAAATAGTAATTTTATTTTAGAAATTTTAGTAGTAACGTTCATATGCTGAGGTATAATAATCAACACTAGTCACCTTCTACCATCAAAAATAAAATACTGTCTTTATATTTTAACAAAACAATTATTTTCGTTTGAGGGCTTGAAGATGGAACGATGAAATTGAAATTTTTATTCAAAGATTATCAAAATTTTAATTTGAAACATGAAAACAATACAAATTTTAATTTTAGTAACACACGGAAACATTTAGTAACACTAGGGACATATGTATCGAGTACATTTAAACATTTTTTTTTCTTCTCATAAAATGGTTAAGGATTTTACTTCATCTACTTGAACAGAAAATTTACACCCAGACCCCCTACAATCAACAATAGGGACATTTGGTAACACAAGTGACATTTGACGTCTATAACATTATCAATTAAAAGTGTTTTGAAAGTTTGCAAATACTTTTTGCTTCTGAAAACATCTCAATAGTTATTTATAACTCCCTTCTTTCTAGGAAACCTACAGAAAAGCTAACCCACATTAATCAACATGGTTTGTTTTTGTATGTTAATGCTTCGGTACTTTTGTTACCAGATTTTTGTGCATTCAAATAGATCAAATAAAATTACTGATTTATTGCTCTATTTTCTTTTAAATTTGCTTTGTATTCAGTTGCACTGAATTACACGAACATAACCTGCACGCATAGACAGTATAGGGCCACTTTTATAGTACACCAAGAAAAATTCTTGTATTTTCGTTTTAACATAAGTTTCATCTTTTAAGCTCCATCATTTTTGAACGATAAGTACTATGTACTCAAATTTCGTACCAAATTAAAGCTAATTTTATATCCTTTACAATCAACACAAGTTTGGGCACTTTACGCCCTTTTTATGGTCTAGAGATACAACAAATGTACCCTTCCCCTGCAAAAAAAAAATGCGAAACTGACGATTTTAGCCCGTCAATTCCTTTCAGGTAAACAACCCTCGTCATTTGATCTGGTTTTTATGCCCAACATAATAGGTGTGATACAATGTTGGAAAATAAAACTATTAAAGTCCATAAGATTTTGATTTTCGGTATAGAATTTTTGAAAAATGGAAATTTTTTGAATTTTAGATTTTTTCACAATTTCGACCTTCTGACTTTAGGATCGAAAAATCTGATTATATATTTGACGATTTAATAATGATTTATGATATATTAGCAACTAATTGTGCGCGAAAAATTTTAGTTTCAGACATTTTGTAGATTCAGAAATGTCAAAATTAGCACCCCCTAAAAATTAAGGGAAAAATTGGAAATATTCAGGCTCTAAATGATAAAAAGATAATGTTTAATTGGAATTCTAGTGTTTATTTCGGGGAGTATGGTCCTGTCCTTGATCTCGCGCCGAGTCGCCAAGAAGAAAAAGAAGCATCGAAATACCGTACGTACGATTAGCCAAAACCTATAGGTCCCAGCTGGCAGGTGAAGATCCTGCAGTCTGCCTCAAAAATTATTACGATGAAACCTTCTGTCCCCATTAGTGAAGAATTGAATGCGCATGCGCTGTAGGGAGGGTTCTTCCAATCGCGCCTCGCTCGGCTACGCCTCGCTCCCCGCTCATTCCCGAACCCTCCAGATCAAAGTGCCAAGTGACCAAAAAAAAATTCCCAATCCGTTTTGGATTGGGAAATTTTACGTTCTTACCCCTAGCCCTCTGGTATTTTTTCACCTCCTCACCAGATCGTAGGAGAGGTATTGCTGATTGGATTTCTTGCTCAGCTTGAATCCAGTGCTCCGGACGAAAGCTCCTTGCAAGGGATCCCTCTCTTTGTTAAGCATGAGGCAGGCCCATACTCTGGTGATTTCTCCTTCTCGATTTTTCAGAGTGAGAATCCTGCTTTTGCCAAATTTTCCTTCCACTTCTATCACCTCCCAGATCTTATAAGATCATTCCTGTGGGTAAGTCCTTCCATGTGAAGGCTTCCCGATTCTGGTCCTTCATCTCTTCCTGGAAGGCATCTTCGCTGATAAAGCCATCATCGCCAACAAGTTTATCGGGGTAGGTGGGATCGAGTGAAAAAACGGTCAGTTCGTTTTTCACCGCAGCCCTTTCAAATTTTTCCCTGTTGCTGGCGACTAGGTTATTCATATAATCTCCCTTAGTCCGTTTGGGAGAGGATGGGGGGGGGGGGGGGGGGGGTNGGGGACTGTCATTACAGACTAAATCGAATCCCCTACCACTCCCTTTGCCATAATGCATATCATGACTTCCCATTCTTGTATTTACCCCATGCTCAATAGGGATGCCATCCGTTTGCATTTTGCCCTCGAGGTTGGGTTTTTTATGCAGGATTCTGCATGAGTGCGGCAGAATCCCCCTTTTCATACTACTAACATGCTTGCTCTTCCCGAGCAGAGCAATCAGAGGGGATACCAAACAAGAGTACAAGTGCCACAAATGGAGCATAAAATGCTTACTCTTGCAAAGAAGAGCCGTCAGAGAAGATATCCTATAGAAACACACGTGCCACAAACTAAGCAAAGCATGCTTACTATTGAAAAGCGGAGCTGTCAGAGGGGATATCTCACAAAAGCATACGTGCCTTATAATGGAGCATAACATGCTTTCTCTTCCAAAGAAGAGCCGTCAGAGTAGATATCCTACAGAAACACACGTGCCACAAACTAAGTAGAGCATGCTTACTCTTCCCAAGCAGAGCCGTCAGAGGGGATATCCCAAAAAAGCACACGTGCCACAAATGGCGTATAACATTCTTACTCTTCCGAAGCAGAGCCGTCAATTAGATATCATACAGAAACACAAGTACCACAAACTAAGCGGAGCATGCTTTCCTTTCCCAAGCAGAGCCGTCAGAGGGGATATCTCACAAAAGCACACATGCCACAAATATAGCATAACATAATTACTCTTCCAAAACAGAGCCGTCAGAGTATAATGTAAAGCAAATGCAGCATAACATGCTTACTTTTCCGCAGCAGAACCGTCAGAGGGGATATCCCTAATATAGCACACGTGCCACAAATTGTGCATAACATGCTTACACTTCCAAAGCAGAGCCATCAGAGTAGATATCTTACAAAAGTACACGTCCCATAAACTGAGTACAATTTACTTTATCTTCCCAAGCAGAGCCCTAAGAGCAGATATCCTGCAAAAGCACATGTGCTACATACTTAGCATAACATGCTTACTTTTCAAAAGCAGAGCCGTTAGATTAGATCTCTTTCAAAAGCACACATGTTATAAACTGAGCATAGTATAGCCAAGCCGTAAAAGCACATATAATACCGAGTCACACGTGCCACACACTGAGAAGAGCATGCTTACTATTCCAAAGCACAGCTGTCAGAGTAGATATCTTACAAAATCACAGGTGCCACAAACTGAGCACAATATGCTTGATCTTCCCGAGCAGAGTCGGCAGAACAGATATCCTACAAAAGCACACGTGCTACACACTGAGCATAGCATGCTTACTCTTCGAAATCAGAGCCGTCAGAGTAGATATCTTTCACAAGCACATGTGCATTAAACTGATTGAAGCATACTTACTTTTACAAAACCAAGCTGTTTGAGCACATATGCTACTAAAACACACATGCCACAAGCGGAGCACACCATTCTGACTCTTCCGAAGCAGAGCTGTCGGAGCAGATATGATACAAATACCCACTTGCAAAAAATGAGCAGAACATGCATACTCTTCGAAAGCAGAACTGTCAGAGTAGATATCCTACAAAAGCACATATGCTTTAAACTGAGCATAGCATTCTTATTCCGAGGCAAAGCCGTCTGAGCACATATGCTACTAAAACACACATGAAACAAACTGAGCAGAGCATATTTACCCTTCAGAGGCAAGCTGTCAGAGTAGATATCATACAAAGGCGCACGTGCCACGAACGGAGCAGAGTATGCTTACCCTTCCGAAGCAGAGCCGTCAGAGCAAATATCGTGCAAAAGCATACATGCCACAAACAGAGCAGTGCATCCTTACTCGAAGGAGGGCTGTCGGAGCAGATATCCTAAAAAAACACCGGTGCGACACGCCGAAAAGAGCATGCCTAATCGTCAGAAGCATAACCGTCAGAGCAGATATTAAACCAAACCACTCGTGCCACAAACGCAGCAGTACATACTTACACTTCCGAAGCAGAGCCGAAGAAGCAGTAGGAGCAGATGATCAATAGCAAGTGAGCTGCATGCGGATCCGACCATAAGTACTCTTCCGAAGCAACGACGTTATAGCAGAAATATATCAATAGGATTCAAACACGTAAAGCATAAATGCATTCATTCCCGACGTAGAGTCGTATTTTATCAATAGCAAGGAATTAGCTTATAGACAGATCAGAGCACACACATGCACTCTTCCAACGCGAAGCCCCGCCCCCCCCCTACCCCGCCAAGGTAATATTGATGAAAGCTGGTAAACAGGAAGGGTAGTCGGTTTCTCCTAAGGAAACGCAAAGCAACCTTCAAACTTAATGTAATAACTTAAACTCAATATGTTGCTCGTGATCCTGTATGCGGTTTAAGCGTGATCCGTGAAAGGCCTCTTTTTGATAGCGTGATTCGTGAAAATACCCATGAACTTAGTGAAGATACATGATTTCACAGATTTCTATACGTGAAAGACAATACATGTGATAGATGACTTTACAAATTTAGAAGCATGATTTTGTGAAACGGGACAATAGAGGACCCAATTATTGAGTAGTGCGTATTTATTCTAATTTTGCTAGATTTCATTTTATACTTGTTTTGCAGCTACTTTAATTGGAATTAATTTGAATTATTTGTTTTTGTTTTTATTATTTTTTTTGTTGTTGTTTTTTTTTCTCAATTAAATCTATAACTATCCGAGTCGTGATTTACTGATCGATGTCAGCAACTTTTTACAATGAAACTGACTAAAAGTGTAGAAATAAATATCATCATTGCACACCTGCAAATAATTATCTATAAATGAATATTTCGGAACCGTAACATTAATGATAACTTGCACAGTTCCTTGTAACTATGTTTTCATATTATTTTCTATGCATTTTATTTATGAAATTCCATTTATTTATTCTATTTATTCATTTCCTTGTTTGAGTTTTGTGTTAATTTTTTTAACTTTATTTTTTAAATAATTTTTCAATTTTATTTTATTTACTTATTTATTTATTTTGTTTTGTTTTGTAAGACGTGTTCAGAATAGAATATTAAGTCTAGCATGGCGAGACTCTCACAAACAGAAAAAAAGTAACGTGCGCCTGCTGATTTCGACAACCTATATCCTAAACTTTGGAAATGACATGCAAGTGACAGTAGTATATGAGCACAGTTCGCTTATGATTTGGAGTGGTGGATCGTGGTGGATCACCGGAAGTGACGTAGATCGGAAAAGATGTCACCGGAAGTCACGTGACCGGAAGCGGAAGTCACGTGACCGGAACACGACGTGTTATTGTTGCGCATGCGCAAGTAATGATGGGGATTCCCCTAAAAATCTATTTTCAGAACGGGGGAAACCCGAACTCGTCCCCATATACTACTTGGAGAACTTATAGTTTTTGAGTATTGGTTGCGTATTTTCGTTCCTTTGTGATGTCTTACTAGGGTAAATCGAGGTCGCTGAATCGACTGGTGCAGGTTTCGAAGCCCTAACTTCGAGTGTAAACGAGATATCGGCCCTTAACGGCTCTAATTCGGCCCTGATCCTTAGTATTACTACAATAGGCATATGATATATGGATTCGATGTATCTTTAGGCTTCTAAATTGATTAGTCAAGGAAGTTAATGGCTTAAACCTACTGTTATAGAGATGTCGGCCCTTAGAAATCAGAGATCGACCCTAACTCGGCCCTAGATCTGTCTTAATCCAAATTATTCGTACTATAGTCATATGATATATGGAACCGATGTATCTTTAGTCATCTCAAGCGATTGGTGTAGGTGTTACAGTGCTGTAGTGTAGTGTTATAGAGATATCGGCCCTTAGAAATCAGAGATAGGACATAAGCCGCCCTTAAGGTGTCTCAGTGGTATTATTCCGCCATTTTTGTCTTATACTTGTTCATATAGGTATCATTCCTTAAAAAAATTAACAAAATAGTTATTTGAAATTTAAAGAATGTTCCAAAGTATTTTGAAATATCATTCCTAATAACTTTTACAACATTTTCATTACAAAAAAGTGGACTAAAACACACAAGCTTTAAATCTTAAGCTGGATTTACAGAGCACAGAAATTATACAAAGGAGATAATTTGATAAAGGAATTTAACAAAGATATCACTACAGAAATTAACATTTTGCAATGTATCTCTCTTATTTCAACGGTGACCCCAAATTTTTATTTTGTATATGTAAACTATATAATAATTTCAAAACACATGCAAAGTATGGAGAAAATCTATAATAAATTTTTCAAGCTATCCTCTTATATAACCATTTTCCTTAACATTTCTATGTAAAATCCTGAAATTTTCAATTTCAGTTTTTGTGCTTAAATGCACGATGACCCCCAAATTTTATTTTATATTTTGAACAATAATACAATTATATTTCTACACAGAAAATTTCACAAAATTCTATAATAGGAAAATAATACCCTGCAGACACCTTAAGTCGGCCCAAGATCGTTCTTAATCCGAACTATTGTCACTATAGTCATGTCATATGCCAATTCGGGGTATCTTCATACTTCTAAATCTATTGGTTATACTGTCAACGTGATATCTGTTACCTTAAACAAATCTCGTTCAGTGCGAGATTTTACGTTTTTTCATTTTATCTTGATGTTTTCGACGTACATGTTTGCATTTGTAATAAGTTTTATTGTATTTTTAATCAATTTCATGCTCATATCGTGTTTTCGATGAATGTATCGCACTTTTGTTGTCTTTATTGACCTTTTCACGGGTTTTTGCTGCTGCTGCTGCTGCGTCATATACCAGGTTGAATGCTGCTGCTGCAGCGCCATATGTAAGGCAGAATTGCTGCTGCTGCTGCTGCTTCTCATCAATACTAAGGTCTGTCTGCTGCTGCTGTGCCATATACCAGGTATAATTGCCGCCGCCATAGACATTCCACCAACACCGCCGCCGCTAAATTATCACAATCACAGATTAAAATCACCATTTTTACTAAATTAATACCATGAAATCGCCATGGTTACTAAGTAAATACTTTAAACTAATGTATTACTTAATGCTGATTCTATATCATTTATGCTTGTATTTATTGTTCATATTGTCTTCAATATCAATTTGTTTACATATTTTGATGTGATTGTCTCATTCTTTTCAACTTTTTAATGGTTTATTTCAGTTTTGTTTCCATTAATGTCAATAAGTTTTCGCGTTTGTTGAATTTGTGTTCATATTTAACGTTTCATCTTACGTTCATGTCAAGATTGCATTTATCTTCATAATTTGTTGTAATTATGTTCATATTTACATTCCAGATTGTGTTTTTGTGTTAAAGTCTTCATAAACATCAATTTGTTTAATGTTTTGCGTCACCAAATCTTGATATTTAACGTTTCAGTTTGTATTTTCATGTACAAGTTTGCATTTCTTTTCATAATTTGTTGTAATAATGTTCATGTTTAATGTGTCATGTTGTGTTTTCATAAATAAGTTTAGATTTATTTTTCAACTTTGTTGCATTTATGTTCATATTTAACATATCATATTAAGTTTTTGTGTAACAGTTCATATAGATGTCATTATGTTGTCATGTTTTGATTTTTTATTGTTCATGTTTAATGTATCTTCTTATGTTTTCATGTAACAGTTCTTTTAATGTCTTTATGTTGTCATGTATTGTTGTCTTTGTGGTCATATTTTACATTTCATATTGTTGGTGTTCAAGTTTGCATTTGTTGTCATCTATTGTTGTGTTTGTGTTCATACTTAACGTTATGTTTCGTGTTTTGATGTCAAGGTTCACATTTGTTTTTATATTTTGTTGTATTTCTTTTCATATTTTACGTTCCATAGTATGTTTCTGTGTTAAAGTTTACATTAATGTCATTATGTATCACCTTTTATGTCACTTTATGTCGATGTTATAACGTTTGGTGTTATGTTTTGATATCAAAGTTCACTTTTGGTTTCATACTTTGTTGTGTTTGTGTTCATTTTTCGCATATCATCTTATATTTCCATGTGAAGTTCACATTATGTTGTCATGTTTCGTTGCGTTTGTGTTCATGCTTAACGTTATGTTTCGTGTTTGATATTAACAGCCGTGTCAATGTTTGCATGTTTACATATCTTGTGTCGTGGAATGTTCATAGTTGAACATTTCTACTTTTATTTGGTGTTCTCATCAGTGTGTTCTCATATGTTGTATCAGTTAATGTTCATGTTTAATCATTTATGCTTGTATTTGTGTTCATATTTCATGTTACATGTTGTGTTTTGATGTTCAAGTTTTGTTTTTGTGTAAATATTCATATCAATGACTATATGTTGTCATAATGTTTGTCAATTCATTGGAGATTTCAAGTTATGTTTCAGTTTTGTCATTAAAGTTCATATGAATGTCGTTTAATTTTGATATTTCAATGTTTCTGATTATATTTTTGTTCATATCAGTGTTAATGTTCATATGTTTAATATCACTTTATAGTTATACTTAACGCTAGGTGTATGATTTGGTGTTCATATTCGTATCGATGTTCATATGTTTACATGTCCTGAATCAATTCATTGTCATTCTTTGTTTAGCTTACATTAATATTGTTAAGTTGTCATGTTCTGTTCGTATTTGGTGTTTACATTCATATGTTGTACCATTTCATGTTGATCTTTTAACATTTATGCTTGTATTTGGTGTTCAAATTGTCTGTAATATCAATTTGTGTTCATGGTTAGTATTACTTTATGTTGATCTTTTAACATCTATGCATGTATATGTTGTTCATTTTGTCGTCAGTATCTATTTTTTTCATAGTTTGTTGTATATCTGTGGTCACATTAAACGTTTCATGTTATGTTTTCATGTCAAGTTCACATTATATTTTTATGTTTTGTTGTATTTCTGTTCAATTTCATGTTTTAGTGTGTATTTGTTGTTCAATTATTCAGAGTTTGTGTCACTTCATGTTGATTTTATGTTTGTATTTGTAGTTCATATTGTTTCAATATCTATTTGTGTTCATAGTTTATGTCAGTTGATAGTCATATCTGACGTCAATTTCATGTTGTATCACTTCATATTTATCCTTATGTTTGTATTTGTAGTTCATATTGTTTCAATATCTATTTGTGTTCATATTTTATGTCAGTTGATAGTCATAGCTGACGTTATGCTTCCGCTTTTAGTATTTCATTTCACATTAGTTTTCATATTATCTTCAGTATCAATTTGTTTTCATGGTATCACTTGATGTTTATTTCCATTTGTTGTTAACATTCATAACTTAATATATTTATATGTTATGTGTTCATTCAATATGTTCATATCCATGTCATTCAATTTTGATGATTTGTTATATTTGTGTTCATATTTAACGTACCATGTTATGTTTTCATGTAATAGTTCATATCGATGTCATTATGTTGTCATGTTTTGTTGTGTTAATGTTCATATGTTTACATGTTTTATATCACTTTATAGTCTTAGTTAACGTTAGATGTATGATTTGGTGTTCACATCGATTTGTTTCCATATGTTGTATCAGTTCATGTTCATGTTTTAACATTAATGCTTGTATTTTTGTTCATATTTCATGTTACATGTTGTGTTTTGATGTTCAAGTTCTCATGAATGTGGTTAATCTATAATGTTTTATATCATATGATCTGGATATATTAACGTTTCTGTTTATATTTGGTTCATGTGGTCGTCAGTTTCTATTTGTTTTCATAGTTTGTGTTTCATATCATTCTTTCAGATAAAGTTCATATGCTTATATATTTTTTTTTTCATTCATAATCATAGTTGACGTTATTTCTCTGTTTAGCTATATTAGCTATATTGTTAATGTTGTTTAGTTGTCATGTTCTGTTGTGTTTGTGTTCACATTCGTAGGTTTTCATATTGTTTCACTTCATATTGATGTTTAGACTTCTTTATTTGTATTTGTTGTTGACATCAGTGTGTTTTTATATGTTGTATCACTTTATGTTGATCGTTCACCATTAATGCCTCTATGTATTGTTTTAATTGTCTTCAATATCAATTTGTTTTCATTTTTTCTTTTACTTCATGATAATCTTTGTGTTTGTATTTGTAGTTTATATTGTCTTCGATATCAATTTGTTTTTATACTGTCACTTGATGTTTATTTCGTCTTCTACTTGTTATTATTCATACCATAGTGATTCCATATGTTATGTGTTCATTTTTTATGTTCATATTAATATCATATTAAAGTTGTTAAGTTTTGTTTAAGTTCATAGTCATAGTTCACATTGTTTTTATATTTTGTTGTATTTGTATTCATATTTTACATTTCCTATTGTGTTTTGGTGTTCAAGTTTGCATTTGTTGTCATGTATTTTTGTATTTGTGTTCATAGTCAATGTTTTGTGTTAACATTCCTGTCAATGTTCATATGTTTGTATCTCTTCATGTTGATATATTAACGTTTCTGTTAATATGTATTGTTCACATCAGTGTGTTTTCATATTTTGTATCCCTTCCTGTTGATCTTTAAACATTTATGCTTGTATTTGGTGTTCACATTCGTGTTAATGTTCATATATTTACATATTCTGTGTTAATTCATTGTCAGAGTTGACGTTATTTCTTTGTTTAGCTTACATTAATGTTGTTAAGTTGTCACGTTCTGTTGTTTTTGTGTTCAATTTCATTGACCAAATTATCGTCATGAGTGTTTATCCCGTCAATGATGAGATGGTGGAATTTAGATACCAGTATAAAGAAGAGTTTGTAGAAGACTCCGGACATACTAATGTCGTCATTGCTGCTTATACAACCGCTCAAGCTCGTTTAAAATTGTATAATTATTTGGAGAAATTGGACAGGCGAGCCTTATATGCCGATACCGATTCTATTGTTTATACATCTCAACCTGGAGAATGGAAACCCTAATTAGGAGACTACTTAGGAGATCTCACGGATGAAGTACCTGATAACACAATTACAGAGTTTGTGACTGGAGGACCCAAAAACTACGCTTACAAGTTAATCAGACCGGATAAGAACATGAATACCACCATATCTAAAGTACGAGGAATCAGCCTTAACTACATGAACTCTCTGACCATCAACTTTGCTACCATGAAACATATGGTCACTAATAAAAGAGACGATGTGAAGACCGTTACCGATGATTTTAAAATTATTAGAGACCAGAAGAGACTACTATCCATCCATCAAAGTAAAGATTATAGACTAGTGTTTGACAAAAGAATCATCATGACTGATTATTGTACTTTACCTTATGGATATTAAACACTATAAAGATAGCATGTGGCACTCCGACCCGTGTCTTTCTAATGACCGAGATAATAAAATGTATATATGTTAATATCTTTTTTATTTCACTGCCTAATGAGATACGCGTAGAAGATCTAACAAAGAACAAAAAAAGATAAATAAATGAATAAATGAAAAACAAACAAATATTTATGAATAAATAAATATGCAAATAAACAAACATAAACAAAAAAACAAAACACAAAAACAAAAACAACCCCCCCCCCAAAAAAAAAAACAAACAAACAAAAGAAAAACAAATAAAAAATAATAAAGTTGTCATAGCAACTTAGGTTAGGGTTGAAAAAAAAGTTCAAGAATAGCATTGGATAAAAGCAGAAGTAACTAAAAAAGGAAAGATAGTCAGAGTGAGTCATGAACAAAACAAAAAACAAAATCAGGGAACGAACGTATAAGGAACACAACATTATGCATACAAACACCAAATGACTAGGGTTAGAACAAAGGGTTAAAGTATGGTTTAGAGAACATGCCATATAAAACACAATGACCAATAAAAGAACCTTGAATTGAGATAGGACGAGAATAATTAAAAAAATCTTGAATTGAAATAGGGCGAGACTAATAAAAGAACCTTGAATGGAGGTAGGGTCAGACTGATATTTGCCGATGACAGGGCATGACCATTGGCAGTGGACCAGTGAGACCAAAGCTTAAGGCAAGACATAGGTGTTGAGAGACCAAAGGTCAGCGACATACTAAATATGGCAGATTCATTACTTTCCTCGGTTTCGGAACGGAAACGATCTCCGGAACCGGAATTTGAAGGGAAAAATCGAATAGCCAGAAAATATTTAACAAAGAATGCACTACGGAAAAATAGTCTATAGTGCCCCGATATACTACTAACAATGAAGGGATATGAAGTAAATGCAAATGAGACAAAATCTCAACAAACATGTGGGAAAAACAAGCAATGGAACAATGCTTTTATTGTTGTTCCTCATCTTGAAGGCCTTCAACAATGAGCTATGCTCATATTTTATAGTAATTTCAAGACGACCCCTAGCACCGGTTTGAGCGGAATTCATTACTGGATGTCGAGCAGTAAATGGACTCTCTCATATCTAGAATATTATTTTGCTTGACCAGAACCTTTCTTCGGCCTTCGAGTCTTTCCCAGATTTTTAATAATTTTCCTTAAATGTGTAAATTAATGTCGCTTTTTAAACTTCGTAAAGATAGGTAATTGACAACTAATGGTGTAAAAATCGTGAATCTTTCGGCGAATAACAGATTTGTCAAAGTCAACATTCTTATTTCAAGGCTTCTGTCCCTTATTGTTGGTAGTGACGAAAATGTTCCAAGATCGGCTGATCTTTTTCTGACGCGCCGCTCAGTGGGCTACCTAGCAGAGTTTACATAAAGTTTACAGTTTTATGAGTGAAAGCTTTCGATGAGAGACATATTGCTTCGTTAAATTAGCGTTGAGACCTAATGACTTGAAAATTTTGCACACACACTGGCCTCTCACTGATACTGCCGATGTCTACTGAAACTTATGATGATTCTTGACCAAACCTTTCGGGGAGTTTTGAGTTTGGGGAGGTTTAGGTACCCTTTATCTGTCCCGTTTCCCTATAGTTTAATAAACATACGAAGAAATCCCAATACAGGTAGACTACTTGAAAGGAAAGAAAAAAATAATACGTAATTTTGAAAGATGGGTCAAGGGGTGCTCGCCGCTATACTGCCGGCTAGCTCAAGGAGGCTAGTCTGCTGGTAGAACACTGTCGCACTACGGAAGAAAAATCAAACTCAAAACTAAAAATAGAACATAGGGGTAAATTGCTGTTTTTGGCAAAAAACTCGTAAACCGTTGCAGATATCAAAAATCTGACATGAAGTAAAATTGTTTAGAATGCAAAGATCTATCTGCCCTGCAATTTTGAAGGAAATCGGAAAACCCGTTTTAGAGTTTCAGTCATTCTTTCCGTAATTTAAAAAAAAATATGCAATTTTCATTTTTACTTTAAAAACTTGAACAGATAGAGGTAAATAGTAAATAGGAAAAATGTTCAGCATATCAAGATCTACACACTCTGAAATTTTAAAGAAAATCCAAACACCTGTGTAGGAGTTATTGACCGTTTTTCCCATTTTGTTTCTTTTTCAATGCCATTATGGTTTATGGGTTAATTCGCTTTAAATTCTGTTTTCAAATCTTCACCTTTCTCTTTTAAGCTTTAGAGAAATTCCCTGTTTTCACGTCATTCAAAACTATTATTAATTCCATAACAAACAGCAAAAAGTGTTTTTGTGCAATTATGTACATTTTTTTTTGCAAAACTACTTTCATAAATTTGACCTTATATCATGTCATAATAATTTTCAATATAAATGTATTGTGGCTTTCAGGGAAGTTACTGTTGGTTACTTCAGATCTTGCTGACATGTAGTCATTAGTCATTGCTAATCACTACTAAAAAAGTAAAAAACAGCTTCGTGGTTCATAGCCTGCAAAATGTTTTATTACTAAATAAAGCTGATGAAATTTTCCTTGAGAATAATTAAATGGATTTGAATAGAACTTGGCATGAATGATGCTTATGATGAGGTGCTGACTAAGTATTGTGACTTTGGTGCCTATCTGTCATCCAACATTGCCATCTGTTGGGGACTTAATTTATAACTCGACCATATGGAAAGAGCATACAAAGATTTTTTTCTATCTGATTGATTGATTGAATATTGTTTAACGTGTACTCAGCAATATTTCAGCTATATCAAGACGAGAACAAGTTGGTTAATAAATAATTACTTTGGGGTATGGGAAGGGCCATGGGACGGGGAATTCTGACTGAAACAACTGGGCTAGTTAGAATAAAACTTAATAACAATGTATCTGAGATGGTCCCCTTCAAAACAGATGTCCTTCAAGTCTGCACCTTATGCAAATTGGCTACCCATGGGAAACATAGTTTAATATTGGAGTAGATTCAAAGAATTCCTTCTTTAAAACCATTGGCCAGTTGGAAATAAACATTGGCACAACACTTAATTTTCTTTCAAATTGTGTCCTGCAGATCCATCCATTATCAAAGATGGCAGGCAATAGGGAAAATAGTTTATTACTGCAGTCAAAGATGGCCTCAAGATATATAGTGATAAAGTATACTCAACAAGTGGAGTGAATCAGATGTGGATTCTCAAAAACTCAAAAGACTTGTTAGAATATCTATCTTCAACTGAACTCAACCACTGCAACAGTGTCAAAACATTTGATTTTTCTACTCTTTATACAAATCTGCCACACGATAAGCTAAAGTCAGTACTCCGGGATTTAATACATCAGTCTTTCTGTACTAAAAAAGGTGAAAAAAGATAGTCATATTTAGTTATAGGTAAAGATGAGTCCTATTTTGTTAAACATCACACTGATTCACACAAAAAGTATACAGAGGAGGATGTTATTGCAATGCTGGAATTCTTGATTGATAACATTTTTGTAGAATTTCAAGGACAAGTTTTCCAGCAGACAATAGGGATACCTATGGGGACTAATTGTACGCCACATTTAGCAGATTTGTTTATTCGTATGAAGCCAGGTTCATACAAGGGCTAGTTCAGAAAAAAGACAACAAGCTAGCCTAATCCTTTAATTTCAGTTTCCGTTATATAGATGATGTTCTTTTATCGAACAATCCTCAATTTAAGGATAACCTTCATCTTGTATACCCAAATGATCTCGAAATTAAAGAGACCACTGATACACCATCATCAACATCATACCTGGACCTATACCTCTACATTGACAACTCTGACCGTCTGAAAACAAAACTTTACGACAAGCGTGATGATTTCGACTTTCCAATCGTGAACTTCTCGTTTTTGAGCAGTAATATTCCCACTTCTCCGGCATATGGCGTGTTCATTTCACAACTCGTTCGCTATTGCCGTGCCTGTAGTTTGTACAGCGATTTTGTCAACAGAGCGAAAAAAACTTATACATCAAGTGTACGTTCAGTCACTGTAAGTTGCAGTTGTCACTTCAGAAGTTTTTCGGTCATCACCACGATTTGACAGACCATTACAATGTTTCTGTTTCACAAATGAAAACAGATATCTTTTAGTAGATCCAGAGAGTCATTGGACTGACTAACATCGACTGTGACAAAATCGGACTTTTCACCGGCAGTGTGACGGGTGCCACGCGCGGAGCAGATCATGCTTACCTTTCCGGAGCACCTGATGATACCTCAATTTTTATAGGGGTTCACACTGCTTGTGGTTTAGTTTTGTGGCGTCTTTGTTCATTTTTGTTTGTTTGTTATGCTTTGTCATACTGTCTCAATTCGTGTTGCTGTGAATTGCCGTGATTTTGGATTTATGATTTTAGAATTTCACCTTTCCTCGTGCTTGCTTCGGTATTCGTTTGCCGATGTATTTATTGAAGTTGGATCATATTACATAAATGTTTGTTTAATAGTTAGAAAATGAGACTCTTTAACATAGAAGTTATTTGAATTTATGTATTGGCCACGGTCCAGGTTAGCGATACAGGCTCTTGAGAGCCTCTTAGATAATTTGTTGTTAAGTATTTAGACGGTGTGCTGACGTTTGTACTATATAATTTGAATTTTTAACATCTTCACATATGTATATGCATCTAAATACTTCAGAAGGAATTTTAGTAGATTTATTAAAACAACAAACAAACAAAAGGCATACAGCTAATAATTAATAAAATATACAGATCAGATTTACAAAAGTAATTTGAACTTGATATTTTACTCGTTTTAACATATTCTGATAAAAAATATTTTATTAGCAGAAATAATGAGACACCATTTTAACAAGAATTAAAAAAAACATGAGGCTCGTCATGGGTTTCTTGATTACCTTATTATCAGGGCATTTTTTTAAATGATTATTTGATTACGAGGGCATTTATTTAATGATTATTTGATTATCAGCTTGCATTTTCATATACTTTTTGATTACTATGCCAAAAATTTATTGATTATCAAGGTAAAAATTTAGTGACTGTTTGATTACCAAGGCAAAAATTTAATGATTATTTGATTCCTAGGACCCCCCCCCCCCATGAGGACCCTCAAACATAGATAAGATGACAAAACATCACTAATTTATATGAAAAATAAAGACAAGAATGACAGAATGGAGAAAGTTGATGGAACTACATACACTTTAACAATGTGACAGTAATTTGATATGAATAAATAATGAGCAATACCGTGAAAGTACATTTATTCGTGGATGCCAAATTTCGTGGATTGCAGACAAGTCATTAGTTCTTAAACTCGTGGTTTTAGACTTTCCATAGTACAAATAAACATGAGATTTATATTTCGTTGGGTTATCAAATTTCGTGGTTTAAGTCAACCGCGAAATCCACGAAAATTGGTTCCAAATAGTACTTTCACAGTATATAAAAACCACAATAATAAATTGTTCTGACATGCACTACCTGGAGAAAACACATTGATAACAATGGAGACACGAATCACAAATTCAGCAATAAAATTTGAACATATTAGAACGAAGAAAAATGGGTTGATAAATGGATAAAAAAGGAACCAGGAAACAAAGAGAAGAAATACAACATTATCATAGTGAAATCACTTAAGGTTGTTCGCTGGTCAATTTTAAAATAACACGGATTCCTATTAAATGTGATTTTAGAAAATTGTAAAAGAAGTAATTTAAGCCAAAAAAAAAAATCATTAGGTTACCGATAAAATTACTAGGATACAAGAGCTTGAAAAAATGGCGGGAAACTGAACTCCTCTGCATTTTTTCATAGGTTTAACACGAGGAATGTTTATCAAGCAATGAATATGACAAAATAACGCCAATGAATACAATTTTGTCAGAATGCTCCAAAAGATATATGGAATGAAATTATGGAATAAAATTAAGGGGTCACCGGGCAAAACATTATTAAGCTTTTAAATGGATAAAACCAGAGAAATCCGAAAATCTGACAGAAATACATAAACATGACCAGCTACATCCTTGGTCTCTCCTCAAGCTTATTTTATTACAGATTTGAAATTATTATCTTAATTTGTTAGACCATCGATCCCATTTCATTTCAAGCAAAAAATATCTTTAGGTCTGTGTTCCCGTTTTCTGAGATATAAGTGACATTTTGGCGAGGAACCTAAGTTCCTTAGACTTTTATTTACTTTGCATTAAGAAAATAAACCTTAGAATGCATTGGAGGGATATCAAAAATGTTATCAAAAATTTTGTCAAATTATAATAAAGATGCATATCCTTTCGTAAAATATGCAATCACATCTTGAAACGAAAAGTGGCGGGCAGAGTGCAAAATTTTTAATGACGGATAAAATAACAGAGTCCCGAAAGTCAGAGTGAGTTTCAAAAACCTGAGGAGTAACCATCCTTAAAGAGCCAATAAATATTGAAATCAAAAGATATTACTGAAAATAATACAGATTTTCTACAACGAAGAATGAACGTTAAACATTATGTAATTCATTTTCTATTTTGTCCATGCTTTGATTCCAATGTATTTCTCAAAAGACTTTTAATTATCTTTCCGAAGTTTTCAACATCTTTGTAAGTATCCATAACATTGGTGATGTCTTTAGCCGTCGAGAAGATTTTTACTCCCGTCATTTTTGCCTGAAATGAAATGAATTAGTTCGAGCGTCAAACAGACAATATGTAATTAGAATGAAATCTCTGACTTTTTGTTTTGAAAAGCTTTACTCGTATAACAACATTAACAGGTGGTTTGAACATCCATATAGGAATTTTTTAAATTCAAAATTTCGGCGGGAAAAGGGTTTTCTCTATTTAGAGTTTTCCCTTATTTTCCATGAACTGCTTGTATGCCTTAAAGTAGATAGACACTGTTGCGCTGCGCAATTAAATCGCGCATAAGAAAGAGTCGGATACGGGGTAGGTTTGAATGTCGGTCCGGAACAGTAATTTGACGGCTTTTCCTTTGTGACGTCATAATTGAATGACAGATGTGAAACGTAATATTTCGTTTACTTTGCCGTGAATTCACTCCCTTTTCCCGTAAATAATGTTTAATCCTGAAACTATGTAAATTATATCCGTTAAAAGTATGGTGACATATTCATTTTTTATTGTTACCAATAAATAACATAAACTATCTGTTCACAAAAATACATCAAATTCTCATGGATAAAAAGTTCATTTCTATTAAGCTAAAATTGCCTTTCCATATTTTCCCCGTGCATTCTATGTAAACTTATGTGAAAAAATGGCTAAAAATGAGCAAACTTTGATCTCAGTTCTAGAAAAAGCGAGCATGGTGACCCGTACTTTTTATCACATATTTTTTGTAAGTAGGATTGGTTCTTCATTTGTGCCGACTTACAACAAAATCTCATGGATATTAATATTACTGTCTATCTACCTTGAAATATATGAAAATATTAATGGAAGTTAATAAAATTTTTACATTGTCTAATTTATTCATTTTATTGTGATCTATGAACACGAAATATGATGAATGTGCTCAAATATTTGACCCTGTGTGAATCATGTGAATGGATAAAACCAAGGGATACTGAATGCTTTTGAAAACTGAAGCTCATACTCCTAGAAGTAATTTATTAAAAAAGAAGATCGTGTGTACACTTACATGTTGTATGACGAAAGTTTCGGTTTTGTGGGTTTTAAAGTGCTAGTGCTTTTGTTTTGAATGTCGGTAATATTCGGTTTTTCTGTTGATTTTTTTGTTTGTTTTGTCTTGTTCTGTTTTGTTTTGTTTTTGTTTTGTTTTGTTTTTTGTTTTATTTTGTTTGGTGTTTTTTTTTATAGATTGCCCTTTTTGCATTGTTTTCACCATCCACATATTTTCTTTTCATTCAATATTATGCTCTTGTTACTATTATGATGACGTCCCTGTTTAATACTAAATACAGATATATTTAACAGGAAACGCCAAAAGACTGGTTCGGTTAAAGCTTTTTACTGATTTTGCATATATGGACACAAACATATGACATAAAGAAGTTGACCAGAAATACCTAAAATACAATAGCGCCTGTAAGTCTCGTTCATTTTTGAAACTTCCAGGTACATAAATTGTACACAGAAGTAGCATTTTTAACAAAAATACATGACGTTTGAAACATATCGTTGGACGTCACAATGTTCAAACGTCATATTTTGGCGGGAAACGTTTTCAAATTTTTAATTTTGCCGCTCGCAGTCTCATGAGACTTACAGACCCTATTATGAGTGTCATTTTATTTCCTTACTCATCTGTTCCATCTGCTCATTATTACTATGTATTTTTGTCCCATGTACATTTACGCCATATCTGTTTATTTGTTCAAAATCCGCCATGTGTACAAGATTTAAGCACACAGAAGATAAAATTAGTGAATCTCAATTATCATTTACATTGCTTGATAATTTGAAAAACGAATACCGAAGTAAAATGAGGGGAAAACGGTAAATTAAACAATCAGAAAATTTTAATAACACGGCATTTCAAATCTAACATAAAATAAGAAACATGTAAGAACAAAACAAATACACAAAAAAAGAAAAAAGTTTGTCATTTAATCGGAGCACCAGGAGTGCGAAACCCTTTAAACCTTGAGATAAACAATGATATGCTCCATGTGTGGTATGCGTAAGAAACCCAGCAAAAATACGATGTTGAAATGCCACCCTGGTAGATAATCAATTAATACAATTTCTTACCCTTAGCAAGGAGACTGCAGTAAACAAAGCGAACTAAAAGTGTGTTTTTGATACAAAAACGAATGTCTCCCCTCCAGTACGTAATGTTCTATGAGTGATAAAACACAAATAAAACACAAGAAAATTTTACGTTGCCACCTGGTGGCAGATCATTCTAGCTAGATGATATGCACAACTAAACCTGATGGTGAACAATCCTGTGAAGTTTGGTTAAAATCCGATGAAATATGTAGGACAATTGGTGTCAACAAACTAAATTTTGCTAAGTTCTAAGTCAAAAAGGGGCATTTCTCCCACAAAAATTAGCTGATTGATCCGGCGAGATCCTGTTAAATTTGGTTACAATCCAATGAAAGATGTAGGAGAATAAGAATCCACAAACTTTGTGACGGACGGTCGGTCGGACTGACGGACGACAGACGGTAAAGAAAAAAGTACTGTTCTCCCTTTAGAGGGGAGACATAATTCTAGCAACTATTGAAACACTTACTAGTATGTTGAACTTAAATCGAGAAAACGGAAAACCCGTTGTGAGATACCTCCAGTTGGAGCATCTGACCCAAGAACGTTTATTCCATACAAATAATCATTATCTAGATAATATGGAAATTAATGGCTAAAGAATTAAACTTCATTTATGGGTTTACATTACCTTGGAATCAAATAAAACGCATACATTTGTCATTGTAATGTCTTCAGTGGAGGTGATACTGTGCTTGTGTGTTTCAACAATCACTTTCGTCAAATGTAGAAGCACATTATATATCTCAGTTGGACGCAGTCTACGAGACTCTGATAAATCCTTCATGGTTAGATATTTACAGTCCCCGATATAAACGTGTTCAGCTACAAGTTGTGTTTCTAAGTCTACAATTTATAATAGGAAACGTGTTAGTTGCATTCTTTCTTTTTCTAAAATTGTAGTTAAAAAGGAACATTAATTCTTTATTAAAAAATAGCGGTAACAATTTCAAAAAGAAATAAAGAAAAAAAAAACAAAAAAAAACAAAAAAAAAACAATATGTCAGCTATTTGTAATACAGTGTGTCAGAAACAACGGCAGTAGAATACCGAAGGAACAAAGGCGTGGCATTTACAAAAAAATCGAAGCCCAAAAATCAAGGCCAAAACGAGATCACAGAAAACAATAGACAGCCACAAAGCTCAGAAATAGAAAAACACAACATACAAGACTAAGGCATTCAGAGTGTGTACACATATGGGACTGAGGGTGACATCAGGTGCCCCGGAAGGGTAAGTGTGTCCTGCTATGTTAACAAATACCGAATGATAATTATGAATTTCTTTTCTTTCAAATATGTATCATATGTGTAAGGAGCAGCAAAATGGTCTTTGACATAAGCATGCCTTCCTTCTTAATATAGCTGAATTTTCTGACATCGAAAGGGCAAAAAGCAGCAAATTATAGGTTGACATTGATAAGACACCGTTTCAATATGACTTTCTCAAGGAAATAAAATAAATCAATAATTTTGATTATTTAGTCTGCAAATGTTAGACTGTAGTGCATATCAAGTGAAAGTTAAAAAAAACCAAAGTAGTTTATATCATCGGTGATTTAGTCTACCAAGAAAAGTATTGAACTACAGGAATGAGTAATTCTTTTGGTGATTCATAACACCAAAAAGAACAGACCAAACTACTCTAATTCACTAGCGTGACGGTGAAAACATTCGTGAATTAATTGTCCAGCAGAGTACAAATGTACTGACTGTGATTATGTTTAAAACCTCCGGTGAATTAATCCAACAAAACTATTTTTGCATTACCATGTAGTATCAGTTGTTATTTTTTCCATTGTAAACCGTCAAAAAGTGCAAAAATCATCGAATTGCTGTTTCTTTCTTTAATTGAATCCATAGACTAGGCTACCATACAAATAGTCTTTAAATTAAGTGAGAACCGAGCCATCAGTCACAAAAACGAACAATCCAAGGAAAATGGCAACATCGGAACACAAAAAACCAAGTACAACATAGAAAATACGATGAAGACACACATACATATGAACAATACGGACCCAATAAAATGATGGTCGAGATCAAGTGCACCGGTAGAATAAGCATTTCCTGAATCTTAGCAAACACCCGCCGTGTTGAACATGTCAACTCCGGTAGTTAAGTCAAATTTGGAAGAGGGAAAACAAACTTAAGTTCCAAAGGGAAAGATATGTTGAAATCTTGGAACAGGAATGGTATTTCTTTTTCTTGTGCAAACTTTTTGCAGTGCCGAAAATTCCGTAAGTCTCTTCATACGGTTGACGATAAATTCCAAATCGATTGCCACCAAAACATGACTTCTCAGGTTTGTTACTGTGACGTTCAACAATTTGTTTGAAAATCATGAAAAATGATGTACGGGTACAATTTTTGTATCCAAATGCTTCAAAAACTGAAAAAGATTTGCATGATTCTTTCCTAAGCTATCCGTTAAAAGAATTAAATAAAAATTCTACGATCTTGGCATAAATATTTGTTTCTACTCGTTTACAAAGCTTCCAACAACGTTGCTACCATTAGAAAGAACTAAATAGATGTCGAACAAAACGAATTGGCCAAAATTTATACTTTCATACATACTTACAAACGCTCACAAAATAACATTACAAGAATACAGAAAGTTTCATATAAAGATGACACTTTGTCTGCAATGTAATGGATTCCTAAGCTTCACAAAAATCCCTTCAAGCATTGTTTTATTTCGGCATCCAACAACTGTTGTACTACGAACTTATCAACCCATTTAACAATTGCACTTACATGTACGAATGGGTTATAAAATACTGTGAAAAAACTCCGTCAACACTGTTGAAATATGGAGTGCAAAAAATATTATATTGAAGTTTCAGAGAATTTCAATCAATACAAAAATCAGTTTAATTATCGACAGTTATGATATTTCTACATCAACAATTCCAAATATTTTTATTAAATCCGAATTCGGACAACTGATTAAATGGTCTTTTAAATTTTCTTACCTTTAGTTCATTTGTTGTAACAAATAGCAAAGATTCTTTTCTTGTATTATTTACAAGAATCATGTTATGTGATGATACGTTAAGGCACTTAATCTATTGCTTGACAATATTTTTTGTTCGTTTTGGCAACATTGTTTATCAAAAGTCATGGGAATTCTCATGGGTACATATTGTGCACCACTCATTGCAGAACTTTTTCTGTTCTAATACGAATTGAACTTCTTAAGAAAAAAATATTACAAAGTAGAACCGCACAAAACAATGATAAGCTAATTTCTATTTTCAATTATAACAGCAGGTATATCGACGATATTCTTTATATTAACAATTACTAGTTTTTAGATTATGTTGACATCATTTACCCACAACTGAAACTCAATAACGCTAACAGTGTTTTAAAATATTGCCCTTTTCTGGACCCTATTAAGCTGAGTTCTCGGCAATAAGAATTGTCCGGTTCAGAGTTCCCGTATACATGGTTTAGTCCTGTTCAATTCTCTAAAATTCGATCGATATTCTTGTAAACAACACACAAGAAAATCTACCTGAGTATAAATAAACGAAAAATAATGTACAAATAAATTTTGTTATTTTTGCTTCAATACTGTCAATATTAGAAGCTGCAAAACAGGATCTATTTTGGTTGTGTATTTCCAAAATTACAATGCATGTTGATATTCAGTTAATTTCCCCCTTTTGGCGTTCTTAAGTAACGATTAATTTGAATAAAATTTAAATGTGAATGCCCGTTCACTTATTCTTTTGTCAGTGATAATCATTTATTAGATTTGCATCCATAATTACGAGAAAACTGGCACTTTACTTTTACTAAATATTGTTTTGGTAACTATCAATTTCCGATGGATTTTGTTTAGTCATGCTTTAGAATAATGTTTAGGTCGGTTGAGAAAAATGTTGAGTCTAATTCATAAGGGTTATAATTACGGTATTGTCGTCAAGTCATGGCCTTCTTTGGTATTAACATTGATTTTTTGATTGGGTCTTTGCATTTTAACTAAACGCATTCTAAATTTCTAAAATCTGTATTGCATGGACACGGGTTATGTATTCCGGTATATGCATGAAATCATTATTCTAAACTCCTAACTGGAAGGGATCTTGGTGGAAGCTGTATACTGGGGGGTACATAACTTCCTTTGTCAGTTGGTAATGGGTCTGGAACTGGCATGTCAGTTAACTGCTAGTAGTCTCTTGTGATTTCATGTTTATGTCCGTATATTCAGTTCTTTCAGTTCCATTTTTTACAATTGACTCAGTCCTGTTGCCAACTGAATTTAATTGTTGTTACGATTGTTTTTTTATTTATCACATTGGCTGTAGGGGGAAGGTTTGGGCCAAATAAAACTAGTTAAACCCGCCGCAACAGGTTTGAGCCTGTTCTAAGTCAGGAAATTTATTAAGCCTTTGTGTGTCTTGTCTTTTTTCTAGTTAGTTACTTTATGTCTATAGGAGTCTAGGATGATGTTTATTTCGCTGAANACCTACCGTTGGGTGTGGGGTTTTCTCACCATTCATTGAAGATCTTATGGTGGCTTTGAATTGTTATTACTCCCATTTGGGTCGTTGTCTCTTTGACACATTCCCCGGTTCCCTTCTTTTTTCTATTTAACAAAAAGTTTACAGATTTCACAAAATTCTAAATGCATTTTAAAAAATTCATCGAAGATATGAACGCTTGATAACAATCTCACTTGCAAACAGCTTTTTACTAAGAGCCTTTCATATTTTCGTGTTTACGGGAATGTTGTTGAAAAATGCCAGACACTGATAAAACTGATTAAAAATTCAATATAAACCATGGACGAAACTTTACATTATATGGGATATCGACAAGATATGATACACGAATCCGTTAATTTGGCTATGGGATCCAGTGACCATACTTGTCTGTCACTGATGCTGCCGATGTCTACTGAAATACATGATGATTCTTGCCCAAACCATTCATTTGATTTTCTGCCGTAGTGCGACAGCGATTTACCACCAACTAGGCCCTTTTGCTATCCGGCAGTTTAGGTGCGATCACTTCTTGACCAATCTTTCAAAATTGCGTCTTCTCCCTTTTCTTTTCAAGATCATTGTAATCATGGAGTTAGTAGTCTACCTATATTAGGTTTTATTTGTATGTTTGTTATACTTTATGCAAACGTGACACAGAATGATGAAGATTTGGGTTCTCATAAACCAGTTTAACATACCGCTGGCTTTTGCCTTTGTCGGCACCGAGTTCGGCTGTTCAAAGTTCCTATCGTTGATCATGTTTGTCTTTTGTGTTTTATTTTTATTATTATTATTTTATTATTTTTTTGTTTTGTTTTGTTTTGTTTTTTGTTTTGTTTTTTGTTTTTTTCTCAGTTTCTTATTACATTATGGCATGTAACAGTATTTTCAGCCATTGTAGGTGTTTCCTGTTATCCTTTTTACTTTATTAGAGCTAAAGAATCACAATAATAGTGATGCTCCATAACTCTGTTTCGACATGTACATGTATTTGAAGAGCATTTGTTTCATCTGCATTTACTCCATATCATTTCATTCTTCACTACAGGAAGAAATACACTTTGACAAACAGTGTCTCATCAGCTGTCTTGCAGGCCAACTAAAGGTACAAACAGCCGACACTTTATTAGCTGAAACAATGAACAGGGAATATGTGAGCAAGTTCTTACTTCTGTTACCCTGACTTTCAATTTAGCAACTAACAAGCGTAGAATATTCACAAAGTCGGTAAACATGAAGTAGTAATTCGACTGGTCTAAAACGCATCCCACGATATTGCATAATCATACAAAGCTAGGGAAGTGTATTATTTACCCTTGAAGAGTAAACTTTGACAAAATACAAGAGTCAAACACGGACTAAGTTGCCAAGGAAGTAAAATCGCGACAGGTCTAAAAACATAGCCAACGATTTGTCATGATTATACTACATGTAACTTAGTGGACCTTAGTTGGACCAAAAAATGAACAATCCAGATTGTTGAAACATCGGAGACAAAAATACATCAGAAAAGTACAGCACAGAAAAGAAAACAAAAGGGAAACACCCACACAGATGAACAACACTGATCTAATTAAAACTATAGGTAAGATCAGGTGCATCAGTAGAGTACTTCTAATAAGGCACCCTTCGTGTTGAACATGTCAAATCCGGTAGTGAAGTCAAATTCGGTGAAGGAAACAACAATGTTAAGCTTCTAAAGGGAAAGAACTTTGTAATCTGGGAAATATATATACTACAGCGGTCAACAAGATCATGATGTCGAAAAAAAACTTCTGCAGAGACTTCAAGTTATGGGTAACTCAAATGAGTTTTGAAATGTAAACTCCATACGCCGGCTCTATAGAAATTTTGCTACAAAAATATGAGAAGTTAAATATTGGAAAAGTCGAGTCATCGGATTGTCATACAGGTATTCTACCCCTGTTGTCAATTTCAAAATGAAAGCCAAGAAATGAGGCCGATGTTGAAGTATCCTTAATTTCGAGCTCTTTTGGATAGATCAGATGAAGAAAATCAACAAAGTGAGGGTTGTTTAGTGACAAGTTACCATGTATATAACGGAAACTAAAATTAATGGATTGCGCTAGTTTCTTTTAATTTTATTCTTATTTTGAAAAAAGACATTGATATAATTTTTGTCAAGACTACCGCTTAAGTGCACGCTAGGGGCCTTTTTGATCTCGCTTGAAGGGGTGAATATTGTTCACCTCTAGTTGAAGACCCTCAGGCGACATCAAGATGTAGACAGGAATAAAAGCCCTGTCCTTGATAAACTGGAGTTTTTTATGTATCGTGTGCATTTTTGTCACATGTACATTCACTCCATACCCTTTCATTTTCCCTCTTTGATGCATCATAAGAATGGGGAAACAGATCGACTAGACAAGGTGCACAGTTTGTGCCCATTGGAATTCCTATATTCTGTTGGAAAACAAACCCACTGAACTGGACAAATATATTGTCGATCATAATCTCTAACATCTTAATTACTCCTTCTGGATATTTCCTCTGATTCGGAGTCGTATCTCACAAAGTTCTCTATCGATAACAATGTACTCGTATTCCTGTTCATTTTTTCTTATGGGAGAAATATCTATGAATTAAATATTTCAGCCGGGATTTAAGTTGTTCGTAAGGAATCGTAATATATAGTGTGGAGAAGCTGAAAGTTTTAAGGCTGTTACAGTGTGAAAAGCAGGTATCACAATATCTTGAAGGCCATATTTTACAGCTGTCAAGATCGTGGGTAACAGCAATGAAATTAGTTTTGTAGAACCTTTTGCCATATGCATCGATGTATCATATTGATTGTATGGGTATTTATGAATTGTTGGTACCAAATGCAGAGAGGGATGATTTATGTTTACACCTTTGGTAGAAATCCCCAAGAAAAAGCAACACAGATATAAGGTTCTGTAATAGCTCCTCAGACAGAGTGGTAGCTATGTAATTTGGTTTTTCTTTTGAATTTTCAACGCCCATTTCTTTCATTAAACAAATCATCTTATGATTTTTGCGAATAAAAATCATGAAATAAGGGGCCTCATCGGCAGGAATGATGAACATTTCGGCATGAATGGAAATGAGGAAGTGGTATAAAACAGGTCAGAAAACGCATCCAACGATATGGCATGATCATTCAAATCTTGTGACCAAATTCCGTACGTGTATCATCTACCATTACAGAGAAAATAAATTGTTGAAAAAATATTCTAAAATGCTTAAATAATAGAACATTGGCTAAATTTGTAAATGAAAAGTTGGAACCAAACAAATCAAAAATGTGCATTGCGCAACATGGCTATCACACAAAGCTTCAGACAAATGTTCGATTATATACCTTTTACCATTGCTAGATAAATGTTAAGAAATTTTATTGCTGTCGGTCCTTCAAATCAACCTACCAATAGATCCGAAATAGTATATTACTTTTCATAAAGAGGGGAATAAAAATTCCGGAAATTAAGACTAAGTATCTTCAAATTTAAAGCAAAGTATTAATGCGATATTTTAAAATTTCTAACATTTTTTATATATTCTATTCTACTTCAGTATCTCATTATTCAACATAACTGACTCTAAATATCAGTTTAACTGGTGAAATGCGACCTCTAAGATCTTTGCTAAATATTGAGCAGAGTTCTATTCTAATCCGTACCAAAACAAGGGGAAAAAGCTTTGCTTAAAACCGGAAATACTGGAAACTTAACATTGTTCAAACAAGTATAGAGTAAGAGTTTGCGCAAGAAGGATACCACAAAGATCCACTTTAAGACAGAACAATTCAAGGAGAAATAGTCCTTATTTTTCACAATTTTATACATTTAAGAAGAAATTTGGTCATTTGGCGTATCCACTTCTTTTTTTGATTGCACGCATAATTAAACAAAAGATGGTAAAGTATTTTTGTTATCATGAAATTGATTTAACCATAAAGAATACTGTAATTGTACTTATTTTCGCGATGTACTTATTTTCACGAATTCTGCGTTTGGCAACTTTCCGCGAAAATAAGTACACGCGAATGTAATAATTTAACATTAAAGTTATAAAGAAAGCACACACTTCCGTGAAATTAAGTCCACGCAAACTTGCCTAGAAAGGAATATTCGCGAAAATAAGTACCCGCGAATATAAGTACAATTACAGTATATAACATTTATAATATAATCATATCGATAAACGTATTAAGCTATATTGGTTTTAAGTTTTTTTTTAAATAAAATGCATATTCTAACATAGCTCTTGTTTATCGTCAACCAGTAAAATACTCGATAACAATATAATTCGCAAATGCATTAATGGTATCGGAATATAATGTTTTTAATTTTGTTTTTAGGTTATGAAGAAAATAAAGTTTAAAAAAAGTTGTTGAATAAAGCATACCTTTAAGAGAAGTTTTGCTTTCGATTTGAATTTTGAACTTGCATCTGTTTGAAAACGTCAGATTGTATATTGTGACGTCATAGACACAGACAGCCACTTAGGCGAGAAATCCGCCTTCTCTTAGGCCGCTTCAGAATGGAAAATTCCATTTTATTTCATATACGAATCGAAATAATTCATGGCAGGTATTTGGTTATTGTCATTTAACCATAAGCTTTACCTTTATATACGATTTTTTTAAAACCAAGAGCGTCATGGAAACAATGATACATCACTGCATTTTCAAAATTTCTACAAAACCAGCCCATGGTTAAAATTCCAATAGCCACATACCTGGCATGAATAATATCTTAACCCTTTCACCGACAGATCCCGGTGTACCGGGATAACGTAAAGTGACTTCGGTGTACCGGGATCAGCCACTAGGATTTTACATTCTCCCGCCGAAACGGAGTTATGCAAGAGTTATTGTTCTCTGTATGATTTCCGGTTGAAAGGAGAAAAGATGGCGGTTCGAATGTTGAAAACACGGTGGAAATTGGTCAAATTTTGAGTATTTTACTGAAATTTAAAGTTCGAGAACAAATTTACCAGAAAGATTATGGATTACGGAAACTATAATCATTGACGAATTCGGGAATAAATATTTGTATTTTTGTGAAAGGACTTCGTGAATCGTGATCGTTATGTGTCAGCTGCAATGAATTTTTATCTTTTGGGGTAAAACTATGAGATTTTTGGGTCAGTTACGTGACTGTTACAGTTTTCACGAAAATTTGTGAAATAACACGATATCGAGGTAAAACTACTATAAAATACTTCCAAACGGTTGGAAATCAAAGCAAAGAAGTAATAATGAAGGAAACAATATTTTTTGTTAAAAATAATAGTTATTAATGGTCTTTATTATGAGTTATTCTTTGTATTATACAATTGGCCGCCATTACAAGGAAATTCATCGTCTGGGTGACACTTCCTGTATAGAAATCCATCGGTGAAAGGGTTAAGTAGCATTTAAAAAATAAACTGTCATATCAGCATAGTTCAAGATGAAAAAAATAGAAGCGTTGTTTATTCCTTGGTTCTAAAAGGCATTTCCAGAGCATTTACTCTATATCCTTTTTGTTGTTTTCAGATGAATTATAAAACACCTACGATCTACAACAACTTTTGCCTTGCAAATATTCTTTCACGTCTTAAACTTAAATTTAGTCTTACCTCGGTTACGTCTCTTTACTGTTGTAGTTTTGCTTTCGCTTGATTCCAGTTTCTTTTCCTAAAGTTTTGATCAAAATATATATTTATAGAAATATTAGAAGTTCATCACTATACCAGTAACACTCTTTAAATCAGTATACTTAATTAAATTATAATTGAAAAAATCTTATGCAAAAATGATTTCCTAAACGTACATAGCGTTTGTCTTTTAAATGCATGTCTTGTGTTCCAAAAATAGAAGCATTTATTGGCGGCATGTACATGTAAGTATTCTCTCGTGTTGATAAAGCTTATGTCTACAATAGGGAGACGGATTAGAGAAAGAGTATGTATCTATAATCCAGTTTAACCCAACCGCTAACCTTTGCAATTGCCCGTACAAAGAAAGGCTATCCCGAGTTCCTGTGTTTTTTTTGTCTTGTGTTTTTCATTTGTGTGTTTCTAGTGCAGTTCCCATCCAGATTGTGGCCTGTTATGGTATTTTTCGGCCATGGCAGGTATTTTCTGCCATTTTGCTTCTTTGAAATTTAAACGTTTTATTCATCCGCAAATATTCTTTTAAAATAATGACCATGTAATACACATGTACCCATTTAGGATGATTTGAATTATGTAATTCTATAACTAATAAGGGTAAAGTGAAAATTAGGAAACTTACTAACATTTGAAGAAAAACTTACAATTAATTATCAATAAATAATGTATTTCATATAAATTTCAAATGTATGGCAGGTAACTAAAATTCCAAAACATAAGTGGTCTTGTTTTAGAGTTCGCAGTGGTCAGAATGGTGTTGGGTATGAAACAATTGTGAAAATGCTAACATTTCAAAAAGCATTAGTTTTAACAGTATCATAAAATTTACCGAGGTTGCAACTCGAATAAAATTTCTCAACTCTCATTGCGCATGCACAGACTTTGATCAATTCTATTCAACGAAAACCCTAGATTAAAATGGTAAAAGAGGGAGAAAATTCATATTTATGTTTGCTCAAGGCCAATAGACAATTTTTTTCGTTATTTTGATTGTTTTTTTTTTGTCTTTTATCAAATATGCAACATTTTTCTTCCATAACTAAGAGTTTATAATTCAAAAGTAGGTTATTAAGCAAATAACAAGATAAGTCCAAGGACAATACAACCAAGCTCCCTTCGATATTGGGGCGATTAATTTCTCTTATTTGTCATAATTAAAATCAATTGCTCCGCTTACAAATGGTTTCTTTTATCATTAATTTGTATGAGATTCCTTTGATCTCGTGACGAAATTGTTTTCAATATTTGCTATTAGACATTTTTACTACTCATCGTCGAAACTGAGACCGAATCCGAAACCGAGACCGAAACCGAAACTGTAACATTGTATAACTGTTAGATTAGTTTCATTGTTAAACTTTCTATTTGAAATGTCTATATTGGACTTCCAACGGTTAATTAATACAATATAGTAGAAATAATTTGGTACACGATAATAAATTTAATTTTATATATAAAAAAATTTACACAAATAATTTTGTTGACCTGTTCAGAGCCTTATTTACTTTTGAATGTGCTTATACTTACGTAAAAGTTATGTCGCTTACGTTGTTGTCGAGGTCGACGTTTATGGACAGCATAACTTTGGTCTAGTGGACGGATCATTATCAAATTTTATTGTGACGTTTCTTGGCACAAACGAAAGCTGAGGTTCTGATTTCGGGGTTCCTGAGTCAGCCTATTTTAGATAAAGGGGTAGCAAGTCGCTTAAATGCAATATCATGGTATTTTGCGTCTGTGGACTGCATAACTTTTGTTCTAGTAAACGGATTATAATCAAATTTTAGTACATGTATTATGTTTCTTAGCATACACGTTGTTTTTTTTTTTTTTTTTTTTTTTTTCTTTTTTTTTGGATCCTGACCCAACATGTGACAGAAAAAGGGCAAAAATGGGTAAATTGGTTGTTTGACCGTAGCATCTTATTTTTTTATCGGACGTTGAATGCGTCTCCTTCTGCATTTGAAGGCAAATTTCCAATCTTGAGTATGCAACAAATTTTATGTCACATCTAAGGTTTATGATATAATGTATCGCACAAAAATGCAAAATTCTTCTGTGTTTTCAACAAAATCTGGAGTTTGTGATCGGAAAAAGGTATTGTAAGGAATATCTGACATTTCTTACCATAAACTGTAGTTTTCGATCGAAATCAAACGCCTACATTGTCAGTCAGAATCAATGTAAACAACGAAATATACATCTACAAAAACCGCTCGGATCGTACAAGCTCTGTTACTAATCAATGGTCAAATTTACGATTTGTTGAAAATTGATTTTCATTTTTCAAAATTTGTTTTATCAAATGATAAGATAATAACCGATACAAATTTGATTCTGATACTTCAAATATTGTCCCCAATGATAAACTCGCCAATAGTAGGGATCGTCCATTATTGTCGACAATATTTTTTATATCAAAAACAACATTTCTATTATTCGATATAAAATTACCTTCTTTGCAATTTTCTTAATAATCCATCGTTTTGTTTAAATTTTAAAATATTTTTTCTTTTAAATTGCCTATATTAAGAAATTAATGCTTTAAGGAGGTTCGCTCCTCACGTTTTGGGATTTCTGTCAGATTTTCGGAATCCTCTGCTTTTATCCATTTAACAGCATTATAATTTTTGCCAATTGACCCCCTTATTTTTGTCCATAATTTCATTTTATACATCTTTGTGAGCATTCTGTAAAATTTTCATTGAATTTTATTTATTCTGTCACATTCATTCATGGTCAAACCTTGTTAATGATAATCCTATGAAAAATCAGAGGAGTTCAGTTTCCCGCCAAATTTTCAATCACTTAAATCTCAAAAACGAGATCATTAACCTATCAATTTTTTTCTCTTAAATTACTGCTTTTTTAATTTTCTAACAAAAAAATCATGTTTATTTTCCAATTGAGTAGCGAACCCCCTTAATAAATTTTTGTAGCTTCTGTTAAAAATACAGAACCGAGGATATAATTGTGCAGTTGAAATTTGGCACATTTAAGGGGGTAGACCTGGGGAAGCCTAAAATTTTCCACTCGTTTAATTTTCTTTATATTTTCAGTATCAAAATTACACATGTTCATGTAGGCTTTAAGCAATTGTCAACAATTTTTAACGTCCCGTTTTCTGTCTAGAGGTCATCAAAGATACCCCGTTTCTTCATATTATTTGGTCCGTTTGGGACTTGTTTGTGGTGTATAAAATTGGCTCTAATTAAATCTGTATTTGATTTAAAATTATTTCAAATGCAAAATTCTGTTGTTTAGACCCGCGTGAAATTAAGCATCAATAATGACAGTAAATTTAACTAGTTCGAACTGAAATACATAGGTTCTCTGAACAGTGTAGGCTGAAATTTTTACTCTGTTTTGATCACTATTAAACACTTCTTGTAAAAAAATATGTCGTTTAATTTTCACCAAAAACTGAGAATAGAAAGAATACTAGTAAATGTATGATATATTAAAATTTTAGAAAATTCTACCGTCCTATTTTTTCTTAATTTAGAATAAAGTGAGTAAAAATCAAGAAAATTGCTGAATATGTTCTATAAATTACCTCCCTTTGAAGAATTCCGACATTTACATTTACATATTTTCATTATTATGGGACAGAATTGCAGAAAAGTAGGGTAAAATGCACTCATTATAAATAACTGGATGTTAGGTATTTGTTTTCATGACAAAGTAAATATTTATTTGCTGTGTGGAAAAAAATTTACAATTTAAAAATTTTGATCATACCTATTCCAATGATTCTATTTGTTCGTGTAAGTAATAAAAAAGTGAAAAATGGAGTTATCTCCTCCTACCCCAGGTCTACCCCCTTAAAAAGAATTTAAGAACAGAAAATGGAAAAAAATATGATATATATAAATATATCACACAACTCTGTCAAACTGGTTTGCAGTTAAAACAAAAAGTAAAAATTCTCAGCAATGAAATATGTCCACAGGATATTTTTTCCATTTGATTGAAAACTATTAAATGCTTTTTAAGAAACAAGAGGCTCGCAAGAGCCCGTTTCGCTCACCTTTACTATAACCAATGCATAAAGTCAAATAAACTTCTATGTTAAAGGGTCTTTTTTTCAAACTATGTAAGCAAACCTTTATGTTACATGATTTAACTTGAATAAACTATTTTTCCTATAGTCTGCCATCCTGAATAAGGGATGGATCTGCAGGACACAATTTTAAAGAGAATTAAGTGTTATGCCAAAGTTTATTTCCAACTGGCCAGATGGTTTAAATGAGAAGATATTCGGAGGTACTCCAATATTAACTATGTTTCCAATTGATAGCCAATTTCATAAGGTGCAAACTTGAACGGCATCCATTTTGAAGTGGACCATCTAAGGTATATTGTGATTAAGTTTTGTTTTAACTAGCCCAGTTGTGTCAGACGAAAAAATCTTTGTATGCTTTTCCATAGGGACCAGTAATGAATTAAGGTCCCTGCAGATGGTCATGTTGGATGACAGATAAACACCAAAGTAACAATACTTAGTCAGCATCTCCAAAGCATTTCCGTCATGCCATGTTTTTTTTTAAATCTATATTATGCAAGATGCATACAAGTCATCAACAGTTAATTTAAGTCTTTGTTAAATTGCAACAGTCAGTGTAGGCTACTTAGAAGCTGCAGCTTCATTAGCGAAAGCAGACAGTTGTTAGGTAAGTACAGACCTTTGACACCATACACTTTATATATAAACATTATTATTATGTATATAAAGGTAAAGTAATGAAAATACTTTTATAAAAAAATTGTATAAATTTGTACCAAAACGCCTATTTGCCTCTTGATTATGGAAGAAATAAATATTTTTAATAAAGTGATAGCAGGGAATTTATCTTAAACTTAAAAGAGAAAAGTTATTCAAAGAAGATTAGAAAACAGAATTTAAAGGGAGATAACCCTTAACAAAAATGATGAAAAACAGGCAATAACTCTTATGCAGGCCTTTGGATTTTCTTCAAAATTTCAGACAGTGTCTTTCTTGATTTGCAGAACATTTGTCCAATTTACACATCACCTCGTACTGCTACAGTTT